>PVJS01052436.1:0-13613 GCA_004027185.1 Glis glis
CCCTTTGGTATGATACCCAGTAGTGGTATAGCCAGATCATATGGTGGATCCATTCCCAGTTTTCTGAGGAATCTCCACACTGATCTCCATAGTGGTTGAACTAGTTTGCAATCCCACCAACAGTGTAGAAGAGTCCCAATTTCCCCACATCCTCGCCAACATTTGTTGTTGTTTGACTTCTTAATGCTTGCCATTCTAAATGGGGTCAGATAAGCTGTGGTCTATAGACCGAATGAGGCTACAAACCTTAAAAAAAAAATGAACTAGGAGTGATTTTCAAGTTTTTAAAGGGTTTAAAAGAAATTAAAAGCCCTTTAATATGAGGCATTTGGTCAGAAATCAAGAATAATTAAGTCAATTTCCCTGTTAAGACAGAACAAGGGAGATAAACCAACAATTAAAGTACATACATGTGATAAATGTTAAGGTGTTCCTAGTATCACAGGAGCCAGAAATGGATCAATTAAGGAAGTTTCTCTTAAATTGCCAACTTGGTCTTGATATAAACACTAAAACAATCCTAGTTTAGATAGTCCAAAATAAAGTTTTAAAAGTTACCTCAATAAAAAAACTGTAACTTTAAAAAACAAAACAAAACAAAAAAACCCTTCACCACCCACATCTGCTAAGACTTTATCAGGAGTAGTGCCTGGGTGTGTTTTGGAATGTCCTTTTTAATTATTGTTCCAGGCCAGGACCTCTGGCAAAATCCATTCTCTATTGATCTGCCAGGAAGCAAGCACATCCCAGGTGGTAGCTAACTGAGACTCTTAAGGGCAAGTCCACAGGTCTCACTTGTTTATTTCACCCAAGTTCTTTAGCTGTCACAGGTAATAGTTTTCAAAGTACTATGGGATAAAAAGAATCAAACTGGGTTTTTTTTTCCCCCAAAAAAATGAAAGGTCAATGGAATAATCAGATTGGCCAGAGGCTCAAATATTTGCCTGCACCCTGCTGGTTCCGCCTAATCAAATCAGGTTTATTGGAGGGTCACCTCTAATCAGCACTAGGCTTCATGTGCATTTGGAGATGCTTAGGCAGATTTATTTTAATTACCTCAGAACAAGCAAAGCTTGGGTCTTGAGACTTAATTGTCACAACTGTCTGCCCGGATATTTTGTTTTGAGGGGGAAGCTGAGGGAGCCAAAAGCCAAGCTGACATCATCAGATGTGTAATTAATTAAAGCAAGATGAAGGGCAGGCAGGCTGGGGAGGACTACGGGTCAACCTTCCTGTTCCAACACAGAAAGCCTACACCACTCATGAAAACCTAACAGACCCTTCCATTCATCTTGGGGGGAGGGGGTCTCTCAAGTCCAGGCAGCTCCACTGTGAGCCTCTGACTTCTCAAAGAGCCCTAAATGTCACATGGAAGGAGAATCTACAGCTACCACCTCCTAGAAGCCAGTGGGACACAGACCACTAGAATAAAATAAAGTCCCAAATAACTACATATACCCACAGAAGCCTGATGTTGTACTTGTGATCCAACATTAAATTCAGGTATTCAAACAAGTTCTTCCAGTTAAGAACACAGAATAAAGTAAACCCCAGATCTAGATGATTCATTTCTTTTTGCACTGGATATTGAACCCAGGGAGTTCTACCTCTGAGCTACACCCTCAGTCTTTTTTTTTTCCCCTAAACAGGGTCTCGCTAAATTGCTGACAGCTTCACTAAGTTGCTGAGGCTGGTCTCGAACCTGCGATCCTGCTGTCTCAGTCTCCCAAGTACTGGGATTAGAGGTGAGTCCCAGCTGGTGGTTCATTTCTTGCTCCCATCCCCATCCCCACCCTCACCAGGCTCCTCAAGTTCAGGGAGGACAGGACCTTTGTCTCCTTTACCTCTTTATCCCTGTAGCTTTACCATACTAAGTTAGGTGATTCAATTAAAAAACAGGATATATTCACTAGTCAATATGGCTTTTTTTTTAAGAGCATGTGAAAACCCAGTGCTCTGAAAGGAAAAGGATAGTATAAGCAAATTAAACTTTAAAATGTGAGCAAAATTAGTAAATCTGGTTAAATACCAAGAAATCTCAGGATGTGTTTCTATTTGTAGCGGGTTTTTTTCCCCAGAGAGACCATCAACCTAGCTATGCAAGGAGTGTCAGGCACCTGAGCCTTAGTGGGAACATTAATACAGAGCTTGCTCTGGAGGCAAGCTCTTATTTCCTAAGAGGTCTTTTCTGGAGATCTTGTGGTCAGCTGTGTAAAGACTTCTAATGGCTCTGAAATGAACCTGTGTCACTGTCTATGGTCACCATAGAGTGAAGAAGGAGCAGAGGGTCTATTTGCGGAGTAGCTCTAAGAAAATTAAATAAATCCCAGCTGCCAAGATAGCTGGAGGCAGGGAAATGAAAGAGAAAAGGGACAATAAGAGAAAGAGTTCACCCCATCTTAACTTTCGGGTTTTAATGACAGTTCTCAACAATGATGAGCACAGCACACCAGCGGCATTGCTAAGGTTCTGCCTGGGAGCTGAGATGACAGTCTTTGTTTTTGCCCCCATGCCTCTTCTCCATCCAGTACAACTTGCCGTTGTACCGGGTTAACTATACTAGTCCAGGTGGTAAATGACATAATGAATTTTTCCTTAAAGGTTGATAATAAGTTAGTGCTTAAGGCCCTTTGCCCAACCAGGTCCCCAGGAAAGACACTCCCTCAGACTTCCTGACACAGTAGGGAGCTTTTATATATTATCAACCTCACATCTCAAACCAACAATTCCACCTGAGGCCAGAGACACCTAGTGCTCATCTCTTCGTTGTGTCAAGAGGGAACTCACCAACCTCTCTTCTCCAGAATTACCCTATCCACCCCCCAATGCTTCTCAAACTTAAAGTGCATCAGAACACAAGTTGCTGAGCCCCACTCCCAGAGTTCTGGTTCAGCAGGTCTGAGATAGGGCCCAAGAAGCTGCAATTCTAACCAGTTCCCAGATAATGCGATACTTCTGGTCTGGAGAATCATAATTTAAGAACTAATGCAGTAAATTTAAAAAAAAGAAGTCAGGCAATTGTTTTTAGTTTTAAAAAATATGACATCTCCCAAATTAATACAGAGCCTAGAGTTTTTTATATGTACAAAACTGCTGCCAAAATCCCGAAGTGTTTGCTTTGCTGTATAAGCAGCCAGTTGTGATTTTGCACTCAGCCACAAAGCAGGATCATAGATTTTTTTTCATTAACTGGAGGATTTGTTTCATGTCTGTATTATTGTTTTACAGTTTCTAATTACTGGGCTGTGAAGTGCCAAATGGTCAACAAGCTTCCCTATTGTTATTCAGGTGCACCAACTGGTGCCAGAGTTGAAGAGCGCCTTGTTTTATAGGACTGCTGGGCAACACACTTGCTGCCTGTGGATACCCACATACTACTTAGACAGGAACACAAATTAACCACTGAAAACAACCTATACCAATTAATCTTTCCAAAGCAAAAGCACTTGTGGCCTTATTTCCTTGTCAGAAGCCCTATTATTTGACTGCACAGTCAAGGGGGACTAGAGTTTTAAAAAGCCCACCTCTAACATTTTTCCTTCTAGTTCTTTAAAACATACAGTTGCCATCATCAAAGACCAACCCCAAACACCCCAATTAGTGACTTGAAAATATAAAGACAGTAAGTGTTTAGGTTGATATAAAGGGAAGAAATCCCAGGTAAAGAGAGCTGTCACAAGCCCAACTATCCTGGCTGAGTTCACAACTTTACCTTGGGCAATTAGACATCAGCCCTGGAATTGGCTCCATTTTGAATGTGGATTCTGTGTACGTAGTGGCAAGTTATTAAACCTATGTGGGCATCAGTTTCCTCATCTATATAATGTAGACGGTGATACTACAAAAACTTCATTAGACTGGCGTGCATATTATAAGAGATAATCTATACATATCATCACAGTGTTGGGCACATTTTAAGTTCTCAGTAAGCTTTAGGAATTATCATAGCTACCTGTGAAGGTCTGAGGTAGGACATGGGTCTGTGCTCTCCTTCCCCTTGAGAATGACAGCAAACCATAGAGAGGAGGATGTCTTCTCCTCTGTCCCAAAGGGACTAAGCAACACTTAGGGGCTACTGGTGTGGGAAGTGAAGGAGAAAAACTGGTAGATTCTTCCAACCAAATTGAGCAGGAAAAGCAGAAATGAGAACAGGGGGGAAGGCAGACTCAGTAAGAGTAGCTCTGAAAGGTCTCCAGACCAATGTCTAATGACTCCAAAGCATCTGAAAACTATTAGCACAAGATAAAGACGTTCTACAAATTTCTCCTAACCAGATCCATTTTCTTCTCATTCAAATTCCTTACCCAACATCTGCCCATCTGGAACTGTCTCAGCAGAAATGGTTACGAAGCTGAGAAAAAAGCAAGAAGGTCATCCTCATCTAGTGGGAACAATAGGCCCAGTAGAACAACGGTGGGCTGATACAGAGGAAATGGCAGAGAGGATGAGCCTTCAGTCAGAGGGACCACAAGAGTAAAGGTCACAAGTACAAAATAAATACACATTCTTCCAGCAGTTTCCTAACAAAGGTAACTCTGAAAAGTGCACAATCAAGAATCAATAAAGTAAAAAGGGGGCTATTCCCCCTCAAGTAGCTTAGGAAAAAAGCTGCAACTGTATGAGCATGTGCATGCACATACAGAGAATTAAGGTAATTCTTAGTACACTTAGGAGAAAATTACATTTCTGGCTTCAGATGTGTACTCTGCTACGCTCTGAAACTCAAGAGTGAGAAGTGTTCTGTCAATGACCCTAAGCTCTTGAAAATACAAGTGCTATACAGGAAGAGAACACCATACACTTGATACAGAGAAGTGTTGGAGAGAGATATTATCTTCATCCAATGGACTGGTTGTACTTTTCTTCCTAAAAGCAAATCGAAGCCATTAAGCAATCATCACTGTTCTTCAGGCCCCATGTCTGGCCCACACCTGAAGTGCTCTTAAGTTTCTAGGGACAGGACACTGATGCAGGGCTGCCCCACTATAAAGGTTAAATAAAGAGCTTAACCCACTTCTTGGCCTAAGAAGAGTAACAGGCAGAGTCCAGGTGGGAGAATACATTAAGAGCTGACAAGTCCACTAGGCTCTCTCAAGAAGTCCCCACTCCACAAAAGCACTGGAGGTCCCAAGGTCAGAGTGTTACCTCAGTCCCTTCAATGTAGGAACCTTTTCACAGACATTTGGAGTAGCCAGACGCACCATCAGATGGCTCATTTTCTGCTTGTGAACCAATTAATTCACAGGATCCTAATGGTGGACACTCAGCCTCCTGGTTATGGCACTATGAACCTGTTTTTTTAAAGATGCCTAGAAAAAAATTCCCTGCATCTCTGGAGGCCAATCCAATATTTAATAATCACTTGTTGGTCTTGAAGTTGTTTACATATAACCAAACTACCTTCAGACCTAAGCCAAATTTACCATTATATTTCATAGCTCCCCCCTCCTCACTGTTGGATGTATTAAGCATACATTCAGAGCTACACAGCCACAATTTCTTGTCTTTTTTCCAAAATATATTAAATCTATAATAAAATTTGAAATAATCTATATGCCTTTGCAAAACTTTGCCTGTGCATAAAGTTATAATTTGGGGGAAAGTCTATGACAAAAGGGATGTTTTGCTTTAGAAAAATGGTCACTGCTCTTGACAACAAACAGTCAAGAGCCAAAAAGCACTTATGATAAAACTATAAACACAAAGTCACAGGTAGGGATGCCTCCAGCTCCCAAGTTCCAGGATTTTTATTTTACTCCCAACACAGCAAAGTGCCTCAGCCATACTATAGACTCAGCAAATGATTCTTAATGACCACCTCTAAAATGGATACAGGCTCTAAGGGATGACTTCACAAAGCTTAAAAATAAAGCTCCCACCCATTCATCCAGCCCATACCTGCCACAGTGACAGTAGCCAATTTTACAACTATTTACATACATCTTTCCTAACTCTTGTTCCACAAGCCATGACTTTTTAAAATAAAAATTCCTGGCAGAGACACTCACAGCCACCAAGCCAACAGGCAGCCAGGAAAGAGACTACTTTTCTATTTGGAATGTCTTCTCTACTAACTATAGGTATCCCTTTTTATATTATTTAGAATAACTTGCCCCAAACCAACAAAACCAACCTATTTCAAAGCAGCTGGTATGACAGCTCACCTTAACAGCCAGAGACCACTATAAAGAATACAAGGTCAATGCTGCTTTATGCAGACCTAAAATCTTCAATAAGATTAACTTACCTAATAGGATTTAGGGACGCTATGAAGGCCATTATGGTGTCTCCTACAAGCTAGAGGCTCCAAAGGCTTTAACCATTTTATTTAATCTCATCTGGCCTAATCTAATCAAGGTTGTCTCCCTACATTCTGTCAGTGGACTTTGAGCCATGATCTCAAAAATGAAGGAAAAACTTTCATTCAAATCATACTCTGTCCAAATACATACTAGCCTCTGTCCAAAAATTAGTGCGGACCTAGCTACAAATACCATGTGGGGGTCTTTTGCTGCCTTAATTTGCTAATTTCTATGATCTACCTAGGTAAAGAAATGATTATACCATCCACTTGATACTTAAATTGTAATTAAACATCACAAGGAAGAATTCACATGCTGATTAATAATCTCAAACCCCACCCCTTCCTTCTCAATTGCTTCGAAGGGGAGCAGGGGTCTAATTTAGCAACAAGCTCTCTTCAGACAGGAAGTCAAAGCCAAGCCTGAGTGAACAGCAGAGAAATTCTTTTGGTTGACAACCCTGTTCAAGGTGGTTTCTGTCCCCCTAAGATGCTACACACTACCTCCAGGTGCTCAGCACAAAACAGAGGTCTACAGCAAATCTATTTTGGAATATTCTCAGCTCACCTGACTCACCTAGTACACTAAAATTAGTAAGTGAGCATACATCCCACATCCTCCATTTTCCCATGCTATGTCACAATCACCAAACTCCTATGCTCAGTCATAGGAGTTAAAGCAGCACAGAAAGGAAGAGAATACAACAATTAAATGTATTAGCTAGTATATTTTTGACCTGCACCGTCCAGTATAGTAGCTACACTGGGGAAAAAAAGTAAATAGCTCATTAATATTTCTATGCTGACCAGATTTTTTTACCTTTTTGATGTGGCTACTAAAAACTAAATTGTGTATGTAGCTCACGTATTTCAATTGGACACCACTGTTTTAGATAATCTGTTCACTTTACCTGCTCAAAACAATTTCAAAAGGAGGTACGTACATATTTCATTCCATTAACTCTAGGAGGTCAAGGCCAAATGATAATCCTCAAAAGTAATAGCAGAACATTCTCTGAACAAATATTTATGTGCTAAAGGCTCAGGAGAACTCGGGGATTCCAGTCCTGACTCAGTCACTAAATATCTGAAGCAACCTTGATTATTCTATTTAACCTTTCTGAACTCTTAGCCACTCATCCATCATGAGATAGAGTTTTCACAGACCTAATATCCAAATCCATAACTATCTCTGGTTACCTCAAGGCAGAAATATGATGAGTCCTTCTAACTATAGTAAAGCAGAGCCTAATTTTCAGCCACAACTTCATTTACCCAGTGCATTCAGCTTTGGGAAATTCTCCAGAACACACTAGTTCAAACAATCCAGGACTGAGTCGTTTCAAATACTTACTGAGCAAAACGGTCACCTTCCTACTACAAGAAACATTTCCTCAGGTTCTACTAACAGCACATTTGAACTTGTGGCTCAATAAAAAACAGCAGAAGAAGCTGTTGTTCCCAGGAACTTCGAAGTCAAAGAGATCCAGAAAGAGTACACTGGTTATCAAAGAGAGAATAGCAGCAATCAAAGGTGTCAACTGCAGAGGATGCACAACTTGCCAAAGATGTCATAAGTTTGTCTCACACCTCATTCCTCACACTATCTCATACCAGTCATGCCCTGGCAGTCCCGGACCCTCCACACAACGCTGCTAAGAGCAACACTGCCTCCAACACCTACCTCACTCTGAACCAAATCTGCATTCCCAATGGCCCATAACCTAATTAGGATTTGAGAAAAGCATCTGGGTTAAAGTATTTTACTCAGCGTACTTCAACTGAGGCAGAGCCTCAGCTGAAGGTAGGGAACACAAAAATAAGGAAGAGTGGACCTGGCCCCTCAAAGCACAGTTTTCCAGTGGCAACTTACACAGGATTCTAATGCAAAACATGCAGTGACCAAGGTAAGCCCAGGTGAGAAGGAAGAAATGAAACACAGCATTCCATACAGTGAGACCCAAGGGACCAAAAGCAAAGAACCGTGTAGTTCACAGGGAGCAATAAGTAGTTCATTACTGCTGGAGCATTTTAAAAGGCAAATAGGAGTGGTGACTAGGGCCAGCTTCATGAGCTTACAACCTGTGCAGTCCCACAGAAAGGCCCCCCGTTTGGTTTAATGCTCTGTCACCATCTTGAAGTTCCTAATAATCTTTTTAATAAGAGCCTCACATTTCCATTTTGCACTAGCCCTGAGAAAGTAAATAGCTAGTCCTGGTGCTGAGAAATGGTAGGAAATCAAGTAGGAGTCCCACAGGACCAAAATGGTGTAAGTCCTCCTCCTCTTTAAGCTAGGAATGACCCACTAGTATCCATCCCTTCGTGGCAGTGGCTCTCAACAGAGTGCTTGACAATGACCACAAGTCTTACGGCTAAGATTCTAATTCAGTAGGTCTGGAAGAGGAAGGCTACAGAACGTGCATTTCTAACAGGCTTCTGGCAATTTTGATATCAGCAGTTTCAAAAGTTATATATATATATATATACATATATTAAAAAATAAGATATTTTCACCCTTTATCTCAGACAGGAAGAGTGCAGAGAAGAAAGTCCCTTTAGCAACCTTAGCTTTTCCAAGGCCTTAACCTACTCCAGACATACAAAGGTCTGTGGATAGCATAAGACTTCCAAAAAGGTCACCAGAGCACAATTTAGAGAAACAGCAGGTCAAGAGCCCAATTTAATGAGTTAAATCATCCCAAAACTAAATTTTAATGCCTCTTAACTAATTTATATTCAGCTTTTAACTCCTACCCCCTTCCCACAGCCTCCAATCTCCAACCATCCACAGTATAACAAAGCAACTGGTACACTTAATCGATTAAGACCAAAACTGTGCTACTATGTAAGACCATGTGGCAAGTGAAAAAGGAACAGAAAAAAACTAATACACCTCTTCGAAGCCAATGTTTTCTTTTCTTCCTCCTATCTTGCTAATTCCTCCCAGATTTTGCTGAGTGTCACTCTCCATAACAGCCTTTCCTAGAACCCAAGACTGGATTAGGTTCTCCTTGTTAGAGTCTCAAAGAGCCTATGACTATCCTCTAAAGTTCTCATCAAATTACAGCTACTTAGTTATTGGCTTTCTTTTTTAATGCTGGTATCCTCCATTGAACAGCTCGACAGCATCAAGAACTCTGTATAATTCACAAGTGCTCACTATAGCTAGCAAGCAACTACTAGATATATAGTGAATGAATGTGAAAGGTTTATAAGTCTTGGCTTGGGATCAGCCATGGGAAAGACGATGAAGTGACTCTGTTTATGGTGCACAACAGGGCAAAAATCAAGCATACAGTGAGATTTTGACAGCACTTTAAACAAAGGACCAGACTGTGGGGTGTTGGAAACTATGTTCTATGTCTTTTTTTTTTTTTTTTTTTTTTTTGGCAGTGCTAGGGATCAAATCCAGGGCCTCACACATGGTAGGCAAGCACTCTACCACTGAGTGATACCCTCAACCCCCTATCTCCATTCTGAAATGGTCCTGGAACAGTATTGCACACTGAATCACAAAACCGTGTAAAACAGGCAAAGGGAGGTTGTTTGGAACCCACCTCATTTGGGCTGTCAAAGCACAGCAAACCAAAAGCCAAAGTGGTTTGTCAGACAGCTCTTGCTCCTAAGTACTTACACAGTGTTAAAAAACAACAACAAAAATCCTTTTTGTTTTTGTTTCAGCTCACTCAGGAAAACCAGAAGTCTAAGGTATCTCTAAGTCTGAGACAAAGTGTAAACAGAAAAAGAATGGCTAATTCTTTAACAGCACCATGTGTACACACAGAAAGGTACATTAACCCACTGCTCAGCTCAGAAAATGCCATGGAAAATAACTGATCTCCAAAAGACATACTATTCATTTATTCCTTCATGGGTTCCAGCTTAAATACTGCTCCTACCTACTTATTTAACCAACTCCAAGTGATTAAAACCCTATCCCCAGCCATCTGACTTAAATCGCACTAAGTTCTTAATTAAAACACACTATAAAAAATGATGAGCAACAAAATTCAGGTACTGCACAATTTATTTACATTTATGTAACAACTTCCCCCAAGGAACTCAAAGCATTTTACAAACTTAAAATTATATGGTAGATATTAATCTTTGCAAAATACCCAGGAGAAAGGTACGAGTGTAAGGTACATAATCAGTAATAGGTCCCTTACCTTCACACAAACACATCTTCCTCCCACAAGTCTAATGGTGCACCACTGTAAGTCTCTCTGGACCAAAGATCTAAACTCATTTGGAAAATTAAACCAAGAGCAAGTGAAATTTTTCACGAAATCCCCCCAAGCAGAAAAAGAGGAGCTAATAACTATTCCACCACACTATGAAAAGTTACATTCCTTTTCTTGTATCTTTTCTATTCAGTAATTTTAAAAAAATCCTAGCCTGGGGTGGTGGTGCATGTCTGCAATCCCAGTACATGGAATGCTGAGACAGGAGGATCACAGGTTCAAGGCCAACCTCAACAACTTTAGTGAGGCCCCAGTAATTCAGTGAAACTCTGTTTCAAAATAAAAAGTAAAACAGGGACATAGGTATAGCTCAGAGGTAGAATGCCCCTAGGTTCAATCTCCAGTACCATAAAGGGGAAAAAAAATTCCTACCCCATTCGAGTAAAATTTTCAAAACTGACTTTAAATGTACTTTGGGATTAAAAAATTTAAAAAGTGTCTGAATTCTAATAAACATTGTTCCTCCAAATCTCCAGGACCTAATCCCTCAGAGGAAACTCTATGTTTTAAACAAACATTCCAGGATTTCCAAGGCCTTCCAAGGTATTGGTAATGTTTTATTTCTTAAGCAGGATGGTGAGTACATCAGGTTCTGGCTTATTATTCTTTAAACCATTCATGTTTATACACCATTATACATATATGCCTTTCAGGAACCATGTGCTTTGGGAACCTGTGAAGGCTGCTTCAATCTCCTGGGCACTTTTAAAAATAGTATCTTGTTACAGGTTCAATGTGTCCCCCAAAAAATCTATGCTAAAGTCCTAACCCCTAATACCTCACAAGGTGACCTTATCTGGAAATACGATTGTTGGAGATGTAAGTAGTTAAGATGAAATCATACTGAGTGAGTGGGCCTCTAATCTTATATGACTGGTGTCTTCATCAGAAGATGGCCATGTAAAGAAACAAGGAGAAAACTAAGTGACAACAAAAGCAGAGACTGCAGTTATAAAGCTGTAAGCCAAGGATGCCAAGGATGCCAACCAATTACCACAAGGATGCTTCTACAGGTGTCAGAGGGATCCTGGCCCTGCCAACCCCTTTACTTCAGACTTCTACCCTTCAAACCTGTGAAAATTTTTCTGTTGTTTTAAGCTGCCCAATTTGTGGTGCTTTTGTGAGGGCAGCTTCAGGAAGTGAATACTACCCCCTGCTAAGGTGGTATTGAAATGTGTGACCATTGGATCTAATTCTGAGAAGTCTGCCACCCATTCTATAATTCCAAGAACATTTGTGCAGAAAAAGACCTCTGAATAACCCCATTGTTTTGGAGACAAGAAAAAATGTGAGCTTCACTTACAGTCTGAAATTCCCTTCACTAAAAAGAGAAACCGTTATCTGGAGAATGAGAATATTTTAAAAACACTAAAGTGCCTGAAAAAAGTAAGACATAGGCCGGTAAGTTTTTAAGCAAACAGGGAAGACATTTAGAACAGAGTATTCAGGGAGACCAAACTCTGCAAAAAGAGAGAAGAAATGCTCTAGGACCAACATCGCTGCCCAAGTTAATTTTGAAGAACTTGTCTCTGAAATTATCCTCGCTAGTCTAGGTTATTATCCTTTGTACTTATTTGAAAATTGGAAGCTTCAAGAGAACCTGAGCCTGGTTTGGTGTAACCACATTTGCAAAGAGGTAATATTTGGAGGAAAGTGGTGAGGAAAAAGCTATCTGATTCCACTATCCAACCATCCGTCCTTTTAAGTGTCTGACTATAATCCACACAGACATACTTAGCAAACTTTAAAATACAGCCTCTCAACATTGTTACAATTAAGTCACTCCGAAATGTCATGAAAAGCAATCTAATCCCATTAAAATCTTCACACTCTCATTAAAAAAGCACTTACAGACTTGAAAATGCTCCTAATACATTATTTAAAGACACAAGATGTACAGTGACTAAAATCCTTGTATAAAGAAGAGTAGCAGCCTACTTCTTAAAAAAATGTGTAAATTTGTGTCATAATTGGGTAATTGGCAAACTGCAGGTACTAGTCAGGTTATAGGGAAAAAAGGCTTGGGGGATCTCCCCCCACCCTGAAATTTCAGCCCACCCAGGGACCACCCACATCAGCAACATATACAACACAGTTTAGCTTAGTTAATGGTCCTTCCTTCCCCAGCAGAATTTCCAAGTCTAGGAAGGAGGAGAGGGAAGAAAACAGGAAAATTCAGACCGGTTTAGCAGACACCCCCCAGGACACTAGTCATCAAGTAAAGTCCTGACCTCTGGTCAGTTTGGTCTCCTCCCTTTCAATTAAGGGTCATTGCTATTTATCTGCTGCCATTCAGAGAACTAAATGTGTTTTTACAGGCTCTAAATCCCCTAAGGAAACAGCAGGGGACCCCAGGCTGGAAATCTCTTTTCTGCTCCTCCCTTCCCCCAGCAATCTGCCCTCAAAACTCCACACAATCCACCTTTAACACAGGGTGCTGAGTTTTGAACACTGAGGGAATATGGCACTGCTAATCCCAAAGCAGCTACAGCATCTCTATGCAGAGGTAACAAGTGCCATGTTGGGTCAGTCTGAAGACCACCAGTTCACTGGGTTTCATGGCTCTAGGTTTGTTGAGCATTTGTTTTCAGTGAAATTACTGACAATGTTGAGTTTGTATAAAAGATTTATGACTCCTGTTTCCTCTCCTCCACTTGACTATATATACTTTCTGTACAGTGCTCTCAGACTCTGTAAATGAAATAGATGGACTTTCTAAACTATAAGATCCACCCTCTCAATCATGTAGGAGCCCTTCCTTTGCAAACATGCCTTTGCTTCTAAGAGCAATTAAGTGCTAGCTCAAGATTTCCCACAGTACTTGATAATTCTGACCAGTTTTTAAAAACAAATTATGCTGGGTGTGGTGGTACACGCTTGTAATTCCAATACTTGGGAGGCTGAGACTGGAAGATCCTGGATTGCAGACAGCCTTAGCTACTTAGTGAGGCCCTCTGCAACTTAGTGAGACCCTGTTTCAAAATAAAGAATAAAAACTAGGGCTGGGGGTGTAGCTCAGAGGTAGAATGCCCCTGGGTTCAATCCCCAGTACCAAAAAAATAAATAAA
>PVJS01052437.1:0-13613 GCA_004027185.1 Glis glis
CTGGAAGGAAGGCGCCCTAGACTGGGTCTGGGATAAAGGGTGGGTATCGGTGTGATAGGTAGTGAGGGTATGCCAGGGCTGTCCTTGAGTAGCAGTCTCAGAGCCTCAGTTGGATTACTGTTGATTGTGACAGCCTCATGGCCATTTCTCAGCTTTGGAATTGAAGTAAAAAAACATGAGTTCCAGTTGCTATTCTGCTTCTTAGGTTGTGCCTCAGTCAGATTCCCCTCTTCTGTCCAGGTCAACTGATAAAACTGCCAATGTTACCCTCAGATGAGATAAAAGGCTCAGATAAGCTGAGTTGAGAAAATGTTTTACAGATGTGCTTTTTCTCCACCCACAAAGCTGCATCTCCATTACCCCTAAGCTGGTTTTAATGCCCACTAGCAATTGGGCCTAACTACTATCAAAGTAGCCAGAGAAAGAAAAGGCCAAAAAGTGGCCAAAGGGAAAGGACCTTTATAGGATCAGGTTGGTCACAGTCATGCTGGGTGCACCCCCACCCATACAGGTGTTTTTCAGTGCCAGATAAGACCTGGGAAATAAAAAAGGTTTGTAGCACTTAGGTGGTCAAATAGCTTGGGTTCCTCAAGAATCCTGGGTAGTGAGAGAAAGACTGACATCAAGGGCAGGAACTTCTACCTAAACTGGGAAAAACAAGGTCAGACTACCTGTACCTGGTACCAGCAGTCTGGGGTGCCAGTGCTAGTCCTGAGCGAGTAATTTATTCTAGGTGTTTGTACTCATGGCCATTTCATCTGCTTTGTTGAGGACAAGGGGGCCAGAAACTAGACTATTCAGCTCAAGTTTCCCCCACCCCAGACATTATTGGAAAAATTTTCCTGAGCCTCAGCTTTCTGGTCTATAAAATAGGCATAACTATAATTTCTTGTGGGGTTTGGGGGTACAAGAATGCATTGTGGCAAAGGATATGGAAAGTGTCTTGTAAAATGTGGAGCATGTGTTGCTCCTGTTTAGACTGTTAAGATTTCTTCCAGGTTGTGATTACAGGTAGTTTGGAAGTAATCAAGGAGTTTGTCTTGTCTTTATTTCTCCACGTCTTCCCCATTTGTGTGTGTGTGTGTGTGTGTGTGTGTGTGTGTGTGTGTGACTGAGGATTAAACATAGGAACATTCTACCTCTGAGCTATACCCCCAGAACTACTTTATTTTTTATTTTGAAACAGGGTCTCTCTAAGTTGCTGAGGCTGACCTTGAACCTGCAATCCTCAGCCTCCCAAGAACTGGGATTACTTATGTTCCTCACCATATCTGGCCCCATACCATTTTTAAGCCATTATTGTGTCCATTTTACAGGTGGGGATACTGAGGCTCAGAGAAGGAAGAAATGAGCCCAAAGACACAGGATTATATAACCATTGATTTGGAATCTTAGAATCCATGCCTTTGGGACTTCCAATCCAAAGTACTCTATGGCTCCAAGCTGCCACCCAATGACTTCCACTGCTAAAGGAAGTATCAGCTTAAATAAATGTATATAAAAATTTGATTTTTCTCTGACATAGTAAGAACAGGGAGTGGGGAGATTGTCTGAGGTTTAGCCTTGTCCAACATCATCCTCACTTGCCCAGGAGAGGCACACTGATTGACCCTTCCTTCCCCCTACAACAACTCACGTCTCACTCGTCTCTTGCATGTTGGAAGCAGTGAAGCGTTGGAGATGTTAAGCTGTTGTGAGAGGGAATTGTGCTGCCTGTTTAAGCTTCAGTAGGATCCCTGGAGGCATTTGATCCACCTTGGCCACCCCCACCTTCTCATAGCTTCCTGGGTACAGAAGCCCTTCTTGTGTGGCTGACCTGCCTAAGGGGTGGGCCAGAAGGGATTTAAGGAAATATGTTTGGGGACTTTGATCTTTGGAGTGTTTTGCCAACTTTTTGAGGGAGAAGATTGTGGAAATCCAAGAAGCAAAGCTGAGAGAGTCCCTAGAGACCATCTGAGCTGACTCTCATCTGTCTTTAATGTGGACATTAAAACCCAGCTGGACTTACTTTTTCTCACTTACTACATCAAAGACACTTGAGCTGGGCCAAATTTCCTAGAGCCTTTCTAACTTCTTCCTTCCCTCCCTCCTCCTCCTCCTCCTCCTCCTCCTCCTCCTCCTCCTCTTCTTCTTCTTCCTTCTTCTTCTTGCCATACTAGGGATTGAACCCAGGGGCATTCTACCTCTGAGTTATACTCCCAGTCCTATTTATTTTGAAAGGGATTCACTAAGTTGCTGAGGATCTCGCTAAATTGCTGGGGATGGCTTTGAACTTGTGATTCTCCTATCTCAGCTTCCCAAGTACTGGGAGTACTTGCATGTGCCACCAAACCCAGTATAGCTTGCTTATTTCTGCCATTATGAGCCCAAGAGAGGGAACAGTAGGCACACTGAGGCAGAGTGGTGGAGGGGAAGAAATGGAAGAATGTGTGGAGGTCAGACCTTGGGTGCTAGGCATTGGGCGTGAAAGGCCTTTTGGGTCTCCTCATCTGTCATGCTGCCAATGCATCATTATTCTGTCTTCCACTAATTAACTGGCGGAGCCTAACCCAATCTGTGGCTATTTTCACTTGTGCTCTTAAAAGCTGCCTAATGCCTATAGTACTGGCCTTCTAGGGAACTGGACAAGTAGCGGGAGGGCCCTGGAGGATAAAAGAGATATTTTCCTTTCTTCAACTTTTGTGAGCCCAGAGAGGTAGATAGGGAAGGGTTAGCTGTCATACAGCCCTACCAAGAAGCAGATATGTAATTTCCTCAGCTCTCTTGACCCTAGACACCTCATTTTAATTTTTTTAAATTTTTGAATAGGAAATATATGGTTCAAAATTTAAAAGGTACAGAATGGTACACAGTAAGAAGTGTTTCTCCTGCCCCTGCCCTCTACAGAGTCACACAGCTTCCCTCTACAGAGGCCACCAGTGAGTCCTTCCAGAAAAAATAATCTATGGCTATATAAGCAAATATACACATATTATCCTTTTTTGTTTTTATGGTAATATACACACTGTTCTGCACCTTCTTATACCTTAGAGATTCTTTGACCGAGCTTCACTGGATTGTACCTTTTAGGGGTGTGAGGATGTGCTGTGGAGAATAGAGGTTAGGTTCTATTGTTCTAGAGTACAACTGCCTGGGATCTGGTTCTGATCCTTTGTGAACTTCACATAGCAATTACTTCATCTCTCTGAACTTTGGTTTCCTCATCTTTAAACTGTAGATAAAATGTTGTAAAAACTTAGATTTTTCTCCTACAAATAGTAAGCATTCAATAAGTGTTAGGCATTTTTACTTATTAGGAAAATAACATTGGATAACAAGTCAAAAGATCTGAGTTTTGTTCTGGTCTGCTTCTCAGATAGCTAAATGACTTCTTTTTTCCAGGCCTCAATTTTCTCATCTTTAAAATGGAACAACTCATACTTACTCTGCTAATCTCAGAATTCCTGGGAAGATTCAATGAGCTAAAAAATGTGAAAGCAACTTAGAAACTATAATATGCTGAACAGATGAAAGAGTAGCTTGAAACCAATGACCTGAAATGGGGGGAGGAGGCAGTGTTCTTCCTTCTGGCCATTGAATCCAAACTCCATCTCTCTACTGGAATTCTGTTCTGGGTGGGTTTAGCCCACAGCAAAATTTAAAATACTTGTTTTTGTCTTCTTATTTGTTTTTATCCCACCCCATCCCTCTCCTGACTTCTTTTTCTCCATGCCCCCCCCACTCTCCTGTCAAAACCTGCTTTCAGAAGCGAGACAGCAGCATAGGTCAAAGACAACTTCAGCTTTCCAATTAAAATAATCTAATCCAGGTAGTTCAAAGAGGAGCAAGATCTGCCCAGGTTTATATAGCAAGTCAGTAATCAAGCCAAGCCTATAGCCCATTCTTCCTATCCCTTTTTTTTACTCTATTTAGTTTAAATTTAAATTCGAGATTTCTATGTAAAGGTATCTGGTGAGGAGGAAGGTTCTGGAAGTGTAGCTACTCAGCCCTTTCTCTGAAGTGTTCTTACCCTTTAATCCCCAGAAGAATCCTATCTGTTTGCAACCCTGAAGGGAAGGAGAAGCCAGCAAGCTGGTTGTAATACTGAAGGGATAATGTCTGTAGAGCTCTGGGAGGAAAGAGCATCAGAAATATCTAAAACAGTGATCTTCAAAGTGAGGCTCAGAGAGAAAACATTAGAAATTATTTATATATTTAATTGTTAATCTTATTGGTTTTAAGTTTCTATTTGTATGAAGATTTTTTTTTCTTTTTTGGTACTAGCGATTGAACTCAGGGGCATTCTGCCTCCAAGCTACACCCCCAGCCCTTTTTATTTTTTATTTTAAAACAGGGTCTCACTAGGTTGCTGAGGGTCTTGCTAAGTTACTGAGGCTAGTCTCAGACCTGTGATCTTCCTGTCTTAGCCTCCCAAGTACTGGAATTACAGGGCATGTCCCACCACACCCGACTGGAGATTCTTATAAAGCATATACCATATTCATAGTATTTAGGTATCAGGACAAGTATTTTTTAAATATTTATTTATTGAAGTATTTGAGATAAAAAAAAAACCAGGGCCTCACACATGTGCCCTACCATTCAGCTACATCTTGGTTCTTTTTGTTTTGTTATTTTGAGACCGAGTCCAGCTAAATTGCCAGGGCTGGCCTTGAACTTGCCACCCCACTTGGCTGCTCTTTCGGTTTTTTGTTGTTGTTTTTGTTTTTGTTAATAAATATTATTGTGTATATTTGAGGTTAACAATATGATGTAATGGGATACATACAGATGGTAAAATGATTACTATAGTGAAGTAGATTAAAATATCATTTCACACAGTTACTTTTTTAATGAAAAGAGCAACGAATGTTGGTTTTATTTGTAACAATAGAGGTGTATATTTGAAAAACAATTGATAGCCATCCTTCTTATAGGCTTAGTTTCTAATATTAGCTCTGCCACAGACTAGAGTGGCACCTTAAGCAACTTTTCTCATTGGAGACTCAGTTTTCCTACCTGTAAAATGGTGGACTGGACTAGTTGTGATAGCTCTTGAGAGTCTCCAGTCCTGATCACCTCCTGTGTATAAGAACCCTCTGCCTTTCAGGCTCTTGAGCCCCAGACAGAATCAAGAAGAGTAGGTTCAACCCCTCGGACCTTATTGGATACTTTTCCCCCTCAATTAGCTGCCCTGGGTCTCTTCCCTTCTCCACCCCCACATCCTCTACCTAGCCCAGACAGGCAGAGATTCCTTACATAAGGGGCTGACCTACTTGAAGTTCTTTTGTTACAAGCACAACCACTTTTCCTGCAGACACAGACTTAGTGCCATCCCTTCAGGGCCCTGAGGGTGGGTCTAATTTTGCTTCTCTTGTGTCTTCTCTGGAAGCCTAAGTTTAAATTTTGTATCCCTTTAAGTCTTTAACAACAAGGTCACAGGGAAAGCCAGATCAGCCAGTTTAAGTCCTTGGGGCCTGACCCAGGCATTGCTCACTGAATGCCCCTGCCATCCACTCATCCACTGTTTACTGAATGTCTGAACACTGGGAACCCAGTACTGTGCTAGACTTTGTTAGGAGAAACACTATCCACTCCTTAGCACAAAAGGCTACTGACAGGAACTACAGGCATTGCTAGGTGTCTTGGCCTTGGCTAGATGTCTTTTTCTCTTGCAGTGAGCCAACAGGCAGAGGGAAATCAATGAACCAAAATTATCTTCCACTTTCTGATGGGCTCTTTAAATGCAGATTTCCTCTCTAGGCTGTAATGACTCCCTGGGAGACACCTAGGTTCTCCTTGGAAATGCATGCCAATGGGAGCTTTTGTAAGCCTGTGTCCTAGGTGGACAAATTCAGTAGACTTGAAGGTGGTTTAAGTTGAATGAAATATATTTTTTCTCCCTATTCTCCAGATATAGGAGCAGGTCACAGTGCTCCTGACTAAACACTTGTTTGTGTTTTTGCCACCTTAGACCAGATGGCCACATTTAGACATTTGAACCATTAGTTCCAACCTATCTCCTCCTGTGCTCCTCCCCCCCACCTACAGCCCTCCTTCCCCTACAAGATTTTAACACGACATCTGTCAAATGGATAAAAAATGACTTTCCCTTCTTCTCTTTGCCTTGCCCACTCACCCTCTGGCTGTGGTGTTGATGAGTATAGAACTATGCATGTGGGAGGCACGGAGGACAGATTTTTCATGTAGTTCTAGCCCCTTCCTCCTACCCTTCTGGAAACCTAGAGGAACCGTACCCCCTCCCCTGCCCAGGAAACTCCAAGGCCAGGCTTCAAGACGTGGTCAGGAAAGATTTAGGCTCCTGGGGGTGGCTGCAGTGGTACATGCCTGTAATTCCAGTGTTTGGGAGGTCAAGACAGGAAGATCGCAGGTTTGAGGTCAGCTTCAGCCACTTAGTGAGACCCTGTTTCAAAATAATAAAAATTATGCTCAGAGTATAAAATGCCCCTGGTATAGTTCAGAGGTAAAATGTCCCTGGATTCAATCCCCAGTGCCAAAAAAAGGGCTCCCAGGACTGGTCCCAGTGGAGCCACAGGAAGAAATTGAGGAGCTCAGATACAGGCCCCAGGATAAGTTTAAGTCACCTCAGGAACCTGGGGCTATTTGGGCCCTGCTGACCCTCTTCTATGTTTTCTTTGGCCGTATATTATCTATTACAATCTGAAGGCAGCAAGGGAACCCAGTGGGCAGCTGGAATTTTAGTGTCAACACCAAGCCTAAGAAAAAAGCTTGATGAAATGGGCAGGAACATGTTGAATATAGGTCCCAAGTTGCCTCAACAGACAGGTAAGCGTTAGGGTAACCTCCAGCTTGGTATGGCATGGTTTGTTTGTTTGTTTGTTTGTTTGTTTGTTTTTACTAAGCAACTCATGGAGCAGGCATGGCGGAATCCATCAATCTTCTTCCTCCTCCTCCTCCTCCTCCTCCTCCTCATCATCATCATCATTCTTTTATTAACAATTTGTTTCAGAATATTAGAGGCTGCTTTAGGTAGAATGAATACATTTCTTGGAAATTGCTCCTAGATTATAGAATAGAGAGATGCTACTAGGACTTTCCGTTAGGACAGTGGTGGCCTCAGCATTGAAGGTCAGGACAAGGTGGAGTTGGAACAGAGCAGATGTAGATAACCTCTTAAAGCTAACTGGGAAAACCCTCTTCCATTCCTTAGTCCTGAAACCTAACATGAGAAGAAACGTGGAAATGGAGTTTCAGATGTTCTGGTTTCTTCTGAGTGGCCCAGTGTAGTAAGAGGAAATTTTTACTGTAAACTCTTTAGCCTCTGAAAGCTTATGACAGTTAGTCTCAGTATGGCATGTGATTTAGAATCACTGGGGCTGCTTGGTAAAACTGATGGAGTGATTTTGAGCAGGGGTCTGTGGAAACTCTGATGTATTTGTTTTTCTGTGCCTGGTTTGAGTCAGAGGTACTTGAGAGATACCAAACAGTCTCAGAACAACTTGACAATGAGTCTTATTTCCAAAATAGATTAAAGATGCAAGCTAACATTTATCACATTGGGAGCGTCTCTGGTGTGGAAGATTTCTCCAGCCAAGAGGATAATATCTGGTAGTCCAGAAACTTATCTCTCTCTGATCTGTGCAATCCTTGGCCCATTTTGGCTGCATTTCTTTAAAGGGTTCTGTCCCTCAACAAGACCAGGTTCTGAACATTGTGAACTTTGAGGTAGCAGGTGGATCTCACATCAGAAACTTTTGGGTCCATTTGGTTGAGCTAGTCTAGTGGTTGTGGTAATCTATTGCTAAGGTCTAGATGAAGCAAATAACTCCCCTTTCTTCATCTGTTTGGTCACCATTATAGCAGAGATAACCTTGTAACTTCCTTTGGAAGAGGTGCAGGAAGAAGTTGTCTCTTCCTATTTGCCTGGAATTAATGAGAAAATATCCTAGATGGCATCATACCTTAAGGGACTTGTTTGAGTTTCCTAAACTTTTAGGTCCTGGCAGGTGCAAGTTGACTTTTGACCAGTGTACATATTGGCCTTCGAATAAATGTCTTTCTCTTTTTGAGCCTAACCCCCATCTAGGCTTACCTTTTCAGATTTTTTAGTCCAACTGGGTCTTCTTCCAGATGTGGCTAAAGCCATCAATAGATCTTTCATTTTATTAAGGTGAAAAATGGATGGTATGATGGGACATTGAAGGAAGCTGATACCTAATGATTCATAAATTGCACACCCAAATTAGGAAAAAGATGATTGTGTTATGAAGACAGATATTTGCATACTTCCTTTTCAGCACATCTAGAGCCATCACTTGAATTAATTGATTATTCTGCTAATTAATGAAATTAGTTATGAGTAATAGCAACAACCAGGTTGAAGCTGGAACCAACCAGGTGTAAACTATTAAGTCCCGGGGAAAAGAAAACTCATGATTTTTGCATATTCATAGTGGAGTTTTTCTTTCTTTTTTTTTTTGCGGTACCAGGGATTGAACCCAGGGGCGTGCTACCTCTGTGCTACGCCCCCGGCCCTATTTTTTATACTTTACTTTGAAACCGGGTCTCACGAAGTTGCGGAGGGCCTCGCTAAGGAGAAAGAGAGAGGGAGAGAGCGAGAGAGAGCTGAGGCTGGCCGTGAACCCGGATCCTCCGGTCTCCGCCTCCCAAAGTACTGGGATTACAAGCGTGCGCCACCACGCCCGGCGGAGTTTTTCTTAACTGGCATCTCTGTCCCTTTCTCTGATGACCATTGGGCACCTGTGCAGATCTGTAGCAAAAACCAGCCTGCCTCAGAAGCTACCTGTCCATAAATACCAGTAACAATGGATTGACCTATAGGCCACATGGGTACATATTATGTAAACAGTTTCTTTGGCCATATAGAATATTCTGTTGCTATGATCTGCCTCAGAACTTGGGTTTAGGGTTCAGGTCATAGAACTTATATACAGCAGTTAGAAAACAATACTGCTCATTTTGGATTAAGCAGATATTTTATATCTATCATGCACAAGTGTACACTGTAGTTATTTGGAGATTTACACTCAGGTTGACAACTTTTTCTCCAAGTAGCTATTTTTTTCTTACCCCAAAAGTATAAATTACTGAAAGAGGCAGAGGGAGAGAGAATATGGGTTCAAGTCATCAGGGGAGGGATCAAAGAGCAGGTCAGCCAAGTTCACATAGCTAGGAAGAGGCAGCCTGTCCCCTGTGTCCCTATACTTCACCATTGGCTAAGGGTGTGTCTGAATCAGAGGCACAGAAGTAGGATTGCATCTTCCTATGAGAGATTCAGTTTAGCAAAAACAGAAGGTCCAGGCTGGTGGTATAGCTCTGTGGTAGAGCATGTGCCTAGCATGGGTGAGGCCCTAAATTTGATCCCTAGCACCAAAACACACAAAATGGTAGGTCCTTGCCTAGTTAGAGATAATATTTGGATTTAAAGATGATTCTAGATTAACAAGAGCTTTGAGAGATTGATGACAGAGAGATATTGGAGCTTCTTGAGCATAGAGGGCGACACCAGCAAAAAAAAAAATTGAGAAATGCGTCATTAAGGAGTATCTTGAGAAAGAGAGAGATGTATGATGTATAGGGGCAGGGAAGTTGAGTTGGGAGGCAACCTGAGGTGACAAGGGCCAACCATATGAAGGAACAATAGGAGTGAGGGGAAACTGTCATCTGAGAGACAAACATGAGGAAGAAAGAAATATAGGCCCAGAAGAGTTTTCTGGAATGAGAAAAATTAGAAAAGGAGAATATGATGAATTCATATGATGAATTTTACATATGTTTTATTGGAAGTAGTAGCAGGTAGTTGGAGGTATGGGAATGCAGGCAAGTGAGAACTAATGTCATGTGAAAGATGATTTCTCTTGGGAAACAAGTGGAGAGAACAAAAAGCAAACACCCCTATTGACTCTGTGTGTGTGTTTGGTGTTGGGGTTTGAACCCAGGGTCTCATGCATGCTAGGCAAGCTTTCAACCACTGAGCTATATCACTAGTCTCTTACTTTTATTTTATAAATTGCTCAGGCTGGCCTTCATGTTGCAATCTTCCTACCTCAGCCTCCCCAGTAGTTGGGCTTACAGGCATGCACTATTGTGCCTGGAGTGCCTATTGACTTTTGAAGGGGCAGTCACAGACTAAAGTGGAAAACCCGAACCTGTGTTTTCCCAGAGAGTCTGGGAAAACACAGGAACTAACCCATGATTTAATGTGTTGCCAACAGTGCCTGAGTGAGTTATCTTCAGGAAGGTTCTAGTCAGGTACAAGTTCTAATTTTCCTTAGCAGAGAACAATAAAAAACATTCTATGAGCTTAAAAGAGGTTGAGGCAAAATAAGCTGCAATAATGAAATCTTTGTCTTTTGCAGGGTGTTAGCCTCAATAGAATGCCATAACTAGAAGGCCCCTGAGAGGTATATATATTTGGTTTCAGTCTGTCACTTGACCGCTTAAGAAATAGACTGAGGAAGGGAAAGGGACTTGTCCAAGGTCATCCAGTGACTTATTGGCAGAGCTTCTTCCAATAGCCAATCTGAACCCTATTGAATCCTAGCTGTTACTGGAGCAGCCTGTGTCACACCTTTCCAGAAAAGGAGGATGATTATCCTTCAGCACTTTTGGCAAGATCCCCAGAGTCCACTTACAATACTGTATTGAAAGGATACCTAGCTACTTCAGGAGCGAACACAAAATACCACCTTGTTTTAGATATGCTTAAAGAGAACAAGGGAAAGTAATTTTGCTCTTGTCTACACTTAGTTGTTGAGAAAGGGAGCCTTCTGACAGGCAAGGAGCAGGAAGCAAACTGGGAAAACCTCATAGAGACGTAAACCCCCCTCATATCCCTGCTTTTCCGGATGTGATGCTTCTCAGAAGGCAGGCCCAGTTCAGCTACCTTCATGGCAATTGGCACATTTGTTATTCTGTGCAACACATAGTGGTTCATTTTTAAAAAGCCCCCCTTCTTGTTGTTCAATCTCTAATATTTCTAACAGCCACCCAGGCTAATAAAATATCTATTTGGGGGGTGGTATTATTCAGTTAGAGGGCTAAAACATGAAGAGGAAGACAAGTGGTATAACTCTGGGAAACTGACTGAGGCCTGTTATCCTAGTTTTTTCCCTGTGTTGTCACATCCCCCCAAATATCCTTTCTCAGACATACACAAACCATTAACAACACCTTGTAGAAAGGCAGGGAGTGCTGGAGGCCAGGGGACCAACCTGCATGGTGCCGTGGGAATCCTTGAGAAATTTGAGGCCAGAGTCTATTGATGAAGGGTTAGCCTAAACTAGGAAAGTCCTCTAGGGTAGTTGGTTCCCCTAGTATGCTCCCCAGACCAGGACGAGCAGCATTGGCATTAGCTGGGGACCTGTTTGAAATGCAAGAACTTAAGCCCCACTTCAGACCTACCAAATCAAGAGTCTGGGGCTCAGCAATCTGTTTTCACAAGACCTCTAGGAGTTTGAGAAGCATTGCTGTAGGTCATTTACAGGGTGGGCTGGTCTATTTCTCGGACTCCTTGAAAGGCACTGTGGAGGACTGGCAAAAGCAAAGCTGTAGAGTAAGTCCCATGGGAGATTGAAATCTGCTCCAGCACTTGCTAACTAGGCGACTGCAGACTACTTGTTTAACCTCACAGGTTCTCTTCAGTAGAAATGGAAATGTTAATGCTTGCCTTGGAGATTTATAGAGATTGAAATCATACAAGAAAGCCCCTTATTCAGTGCCTGTCAGATGCTTTCGGCAAATATGTTTCTTTTCTTCTTTCCCTTTCTTCCCTCCTCTTTTCCTTTCTTCTTTTTTTCCCTCCCCACCTAACTGGCCACTCCAAGCTAGCTGTAGACACATCCCTCATTGACCACAAGCTAACTTCAAACTCCTAATGCCTCCAGGGTATAGTGATTATACTTCCAAGTTAAAAATCAGGGCACAGAGGTCTGATAACAGATGTAGCTCTTTCTGTTATAATGGTATAGGATATTTGAAATTAGAATTATTTGGGGAGAATGTGGATAAAAAGGAACAGAATCCTATGTCATCTTTAACCATGATATTATTCATACCCAAGGTGTCTTATGTGTGGGGGTGGAAAAGACTGTGTGCCCCACTCATTGCTAAGTCTGACTAAGAGCCAACATATCTTTGGTGTAGCATCCAAAATGTCCTGGGGATTGGAAATTGTTTTGTTAGAAGTCACAGAAGTGCTGTCCCATGGCCCAGAGCTATTTGGGTACCTTGCTAGAGCAATGAAGTATCATCTCCTGGCTTTATGTCGGGCTTGCAGGATGAAGAGTGGGGATGGTTGGGAATTAGGGCCATGGATGTAGAGAGGGACATAATCCAGGTTGGGAGCACATAATTTGACCTCTGGTATAGCCACTCCCAAATTACCTTTACTTGGATTTATTTTTATAGCTTTGTACTATTTGATAATGTTAAACATCCTCTGGGGTTGAAACTCTTGTCCTTGGCTTCTGTAGGTTAGCAATCGTTGGTATCCTAATGATGTGCTGACAGCTTCCTTTAGGTTTGTTTCTTTGGCTCTTTTTCGATTCCTCCCCTCCTATTGTCACTATTTATCAAGGTTTCTGGCCCTTTTTCTTAGCAATTTCTTCTATGGCAAACTTCCTTGGTTTCTATAATTTCTTCTGGGCTGTTGACTCCCAAACCTTTATATCTATCTCCACTGACCTCTCTTAAGCTTCAAACCTACTTACATGTTCCTGCTGACCCCTTATATTTAACACCTTAAACAGCAAATTTGTCATCTCTTCAAAGTCATCAATTTCTCTTAATATACCCTTATACTTTAATGACCACACTTAGGATTGATTCCCCCTCCTCAAAATCAGCTTTGACCTCCTTGTCTTCAAACTAGATTCAAGGCCCTTCACACATGACTCCAGCCCACCTTTGTAGTTGTTCCTCCCTCTACTTCCCCTTACCTTTCCCAACACTACCCTCTCTATATTCCACTACTAGTTCACCATCAAATTCCCCATTGTCTTCACCTCTGAAACTGTTTAATCTCATTCTTCCGCCTCAAATACCCTTCCATTCCTTTCAGTATCTATTATAATCCCACCTATTATTTAAGTTTTATCTTCAGTGCTCCACATAAACTTTTATAGAGCCCAATAACCATGTATAATCACTCCTTCTTCTGAAGTTGTGTACTAGGCCAGCATATGCCAGATACTATACTAGGCACTGTACAACCAGCATCTCAGTTTACTCTCTCTATAACCCTGCCAGCAAGGCAAACATTATCTCATTTTACAGATGAAGAAATTGAGGTCCAATGTTGTATAGTTTGAAACTCTTGTCTTTGGCTTTTGTGAAATTGCACTCCTTGATATTCTCATTATATGCTGACAGGTCGATTTTGGTTTGTACTTTTTACTCTTCTATTCCCATCTCTTACCATCACTGCTACTTTTTAAAGTAGCAAAGCCCAGAATTGAAGTTAGGTTTACCTGACCATAACCATCTTTGCAGAATGCTTAAAGCACATTCATCATTGGTGCTCAGAGGCTCTTTAATCTAGATTCCAGTACATAGTAGGGCCTCACTGAATGATGTTGGATGGAAATGACTGAACAAAGTGGATATGCATGGGAAACTTGTATCAAGTTAAA
>PVJS01052438.1:0-13614 GCA_004027185.1 Glis glis
TATCACACCTGTACTGGAATTTTTGCCACACAAGGAGCTCAGGACTACTATTTCAAAATTTTTGTATACAATATGTCAAAACATCACCATCATCTTATAAACCCTGGAAGAATTCTTCAAAGTTAAATTTAGTAGATGTGAGGGAATAAAGGCATATGTAGCTATTGGAAATCAGTGAGACATTAGTGGAGATGGTGGGAAATACATATGCATACAGTGATGGTGATGTGTTAATTGAAATTGTAATCAGTGAGATTTTTTGAAATATCAAGCATTTGCTCATGACTTCACCTGCTAAGTTATAGAATGTCCACGTGGTTCTGTTAGGTGGTTAGATAGGGATGAGCACTGGGAGGCATGGTGCTGGACCTTCCCACTGGACTTCCCACCCTGAGCATGAATACTGAGAAGATGGTGCCAAATATCCCCTCGGAGCTTTCCACCCCTGAGGACTTTCCACCTTATGAGATCACCTCAGGCTTTCCCATAAGCAGGCAGACCCCCCCAAAACAAAAAATTCCACAAAACCTTCCATACTCTGGGCCCACCCCAGAACCTCCCCTGAGTAGATAGACCCTCCCACAAGTCCACCCAAATGGGTTAACTTGTAGTAAAATTTCTTTTTCTAAGAATTAGAACTTCCTCATTTGAGAGCTTGAGGGAATAATCCTGGACACACTTGTGCGCAGAGGGACCTAGACCAACCTAAAGTGACCCCTACTTGATTATACTGCTTATAACATATTATTAGCATTGTTGTTTTGCTTCCTTCTCCCCCATAAGCTTCGCGTGGGTGGTTATGGGTAAGCACCTGCACAATGGCCCAAATAGGCATGGAAGCACCTCTGCCACTCAGCCCTGTCCATCAAATGACCTAAGAACCCCTCAAAGAATTGGGAAGTAACATTAGATAAAAACAGGTGCTAACACCATTTGTTGAAAAGACTGTCTTTTCTCCAACATATGTGTCTGGCCCCTTCGTTGAACATCAATTGGCTATAAGTTCGTGGACTTGTTTCTGTATCTTCTATTCTGTACCACTGGTCTATGTGTCTGTTTTTGTGCCAATACCATGCTGATTTTATTACTATAGCTCTGTAGTATAATTTGAAGTCAGGAATTATGATGCCTCCTGCATGGTTCTTATTGCTGAGAATTGCTTTAGAAATACATACATACCCATGTTCACAGCAGCACAATTCACAGTGGCCAAATTATGGAACCAAGCTAGGTGTCCATCAACAGATGAATGGATTACAAAACTATGGGAAATACACACAATGGAATTCTACTCAGCAATAAAGAAGCAAAATAATATCATTTATAAGAAAATGGAAGGACCTGGAGAACATTATGTTAAGTGAGATCAACCAATCACAGAAAGGGAAGGATCATAGGTTTTCTCTAATATGCACAAGCTAGCGAGTAGTTGGGATACAAGAGGGACTCTAGACATTGGTGGAGAAGCCCCAGTGGATCCAGGGAAGTGGTCTAAGGGAAGGGGAAAGGGAAGAATGAAGTTCATTAATGGAATCAGTACCATTGACCATGTGTACATATGAGAATAAACCAACATCAATCTCAGTAACCTGTACTGGGAAGGGGACAAATGGGGAGGCGGGGGGGGGGCACCAAGTGCTGTGTGCATGTATGTTATTGTCAACGTGATTTTCATTGTGATGTGAGACTATAATGTACCAATAAAAGCACATTTAGAAAAAAACGGGCTAGCATCTCTTCCTAGGGTCTCTGACCATCCGCTTGAGAGCCACTCTTGTGCATCTTTGAGGGTGTACTATTGCTTTCAGTAAATCCTCTTGTTCACATAACACACTCTTCTGGGGTCTCATCTGAATTCTTTCTTTCGAGCACACAAGAACTGGAGACTGATTCTCCACTTGTGGGACCCACCCCCATTCACAGCAGTAACAGTTCATGATCTTTTATTCCATAATTACCACAAGGAATTTCAAAAATTATTTTTACTCTGGTGATCTAGAATGTGAATTATAAACATTTTCTTTTTCATGTTAATTTACCTTCAGGATAATATTTCTTCCCTCATTTTGTTTCTTTTCTGCCTCTGGATATTTAATATTGTATAATTTAATTTTTAAAGTGTTTATGATTAAAGTATATAACATGACATTTTTATATAAATACACATAGCAAAATGATTATAATGAAGCAAATTAACATATTTATCTTACATATTTTCCTTCTTTCTCTTTTCCTTTCTCTCTTCCCTTCTTCCTTTCTTTCTTGAGAGCACCTGAAATACACTGTTTTAGCAAATTTTCAGTATACAATAGAGTATTATTAACAGTACTTATCATGTGTTATCTATGTATACATATATGCACACACACACACATACACATGAACACACATATCATGAAATAATTATTTAGCTTTAAAAGGAGATTCCGAAATTTCTGCAGCACAGATAAACCTGGAGAACAACATGCTAAGTGAAATCAGCCAGACATAGAAAGAAAATAAGTGCATAATCTCACTTACTTGCAGAAACTGTGTCTTTAAATTATATGCTAAATACCTATCTACTATTTTTCCCAATTCAAACCATCCTACCTATGACTGTCAGATATTCATTGGATACACTGTGTATTATTTACCTGATATAAAATGTGTGTGTTCTCTTCTATTTATTATATGTATTAATTTCCTATTACTGCTATTAAAAACTACAATAAACTTAATGGCTTAAAACGATGCATTTTTATTATCAGATAGTTTAGTAGGTCAGAAGCCAACATGAGCCTCAGTAGTAAAGTCAAGGTCTTGACAGAGACAGTTCTTTCTGGAGGCCTGATGGGAGAGTCCCTTCTTTTGCCTTTGTGAGCTTCTAGATGCTGCTGGAATTCAATTCCTTGGTGTGTGATCCCACCTCCACAGCATTCCAACCTCTTGCTTTCATTGTCATATCTTCCCCTAACTCCGTTCATCATGCCTCCCTCTTATTGAAACTTTTTTGATTACATGACCCCACCCAGACAACCCATAACTACCTCTCTATCTCAAGATGCTTAAATTAACTACACCAAAATCCTCTTTTAACATGTTCTGATATATTCACAGGTTCCAGAATTGAGACATGGACATCTTTGGGATAACATTAGTTAGTCCTCCACTGTCCATACTCTCTCTCTCCCAAGGAAGATTCACTTCCATACAACATGTAAAATAAGTCAACCATTTAAATGATCCCCCAAAGATTCAACCCATTACAGCAGGAACTCAATCCTCAAATCTTTTACATTTCATCAGATCAAAAGTCCCAAATATTATTGTCTAAATTACTTGAATATTATGGCAGAAGATCTGAGAATGAGTCATTCTAGAGCAGTATTCCTCTCCATCTGTGGACCTGGGGAACTAGAAAAGAAACTTTCCACTCCCATAAGGTGATGAAGGGATTCTAGTGAAAGGTATTCACATTCTACCCAACTGCAACTCTCTTCTCACTGGTCTTGTTCAGCACTCTCACCTACAGGTCAGTCACAGTCAGCATCCTTGAGCCCATACAAATGACAAATAGCATTCTCCTAAAGGATTCCTAGAATCTTAGAGCCATTACAATTCCAAAGCTAAAAGAGGCTTTCTGAGGCCTGCGTATAGGATTATTAAATATTCCTTTGTTGATTTTTTTGTACTGGGGATGAAACCCAGGGCATTCTACCTCTGAGCTATACCTCTAGCCCTTTTTTATTTTTACTTTTATTTTAAAGCAGTGTCTCCCTAAGTTTCTGATGGTCTTGTTAAGTTGCTGAGGCTGATCTTGAACCTGTGATCCTCTTGTCTCAGCCTCCCAAGTATTGAGATTACAAGTGTGTGCCACTGTACCCAGCTTCTTTGTTGATTCTAAACTTGCAGCCATAGTAGAAACACTGATATAGATCAAACCCCATTCTCTCTAATGGTAGTCAAGTCTTATCTATTTACACTATTTCTTTCAGACCTCCTAATGTGTAAATGTCGATATATTTTTCTTGGATTTATTCACTTCCTTGATTGACATTCAATCCAAGAACATTTTTATAAAGTAAAAAATGTAAGAAGTAAGAAGGAATGTGGAATATATTAGCTGCCTAATAATTACTTATTTCAATTATACAAACTGGGAAGTAGTACTTAGATCAACAAGGAACTCCAAAAGTTAAATATTGCATCAGTTTTCCTAATCATAACATCATAATTCCTAAAACACAATGAAAATAGGTAAGACATTTTAATCAAGTATATAAATTGCCCATTTATGTATAATATAAAACTAAACATCCTTGTGTGAAGAAATAAATGGATTATTATTTTAAATTTTCTACCTAATAACATTAAGATATTACCAGGATAGTCACTGGTCCACTAAAACCTGCTAACCTGCTAAAAAGCGTAGTGTTGAAAAGGAACCAAAAACACTGACTAGGGGCTTGTAAGAAATGCAGAATCTCAAACCCCACTCAAATCTGTTGGATTTGTTTTAATATAGATGATCCCTGGGCACAAATCTTTAAATGTAATTGACAATTTTAAACTTGATAGAGAAAATTAAACAATTGGGAAAATTTCAATGTTAACTGTTTATTTTTTCAAGAGTTTGATCCCAGAGAAATGGAAATCCTTTGGGAGTGTTGCATCATATTATTTGGTACCTGGAATATCTAAACCAAGGGATAACCTTCAGAGACAGGAAGCAGAACTGCGAAGGTGACGGCGAAGGTGAGGATGTTTGCTACCCAGAAGCTGGTGAAGCACTAACTGGAAAGTAAATATTGGAGATGCTGCCTAGTGATGGAGATCAACATCAAAAATAACTGTGAGATGGAGGACTAGCCCCTGCCCTCCCAGCATTGAGGGTTGCAGGACCCTGGGTACCTGTGAGTTACACCATCAGCACTAGTGACATCTGCAAGCAGCAAGTATAATTCAACACTGAGGTTTCAGGCAGAAGGAAGGTGAGGTGTTCATCTCACAACTGTGATTAGAGTCTATGAGGTCTAAAAATGATCACTGAGAATTCAGGCAAATATTCCTCAGTGCCTTCACTTATTCAGTTATTCACAAAATGGTTTTAACCTCCTACCATGTGCCAGCACTTTGCTAGTTCCCTAGGAGAGAGATAATCTGGTCTGTGTCCAGGAGACAGAGATCTGGTCTGTGCCCTGCCTTATAATGTGGTTAACAGCCTAAAAGTGAGCACTTCAGGAATTAGTCCAGAGTGGGACGTTCCAACCAGTTACGATGAGTTGAAGAATGTGTTCCACCAAGGTGTCAAGTTCAGTGAGACTTGAGATTAAGTAAATTTTTATCAGACAACAGAGAGAAAGGTGTTGGTAAGACCGTCTCATGTAGAAGAAATAGCGAATAAAAGGAGAGACAGCTGTCAAATATCACAAGGAGAGAGGAGGAAATAGAATGTGTTTAAAAAAATAAAGTAACATGTAATATGGAAATATGGAATATGGAAAGTTGATTTCATCTTCAAAGCTGATCGTTCCAGAAACAACAATTTAAGCAAATTATCTAGAGCTATGTAGGTAGCCTTCAGAAGAACTACAACAAAATATTTATGGGAGTTATTCTACAGATATTCAGTTTTCTCTGGGGAAGGGGGGCAGAGCTAAGAACATTTTGTTTTTCATAATAAACACGCTTACATTTTTACATTCATCATTTTTTGTTAAAAGTATAACCTCTCTAGGTGACTGATGGTAAGCCATATTGGGAAATCCCTGAATTAATAACCATAGTGTGTTCAAATGCGCTCTACAGCTGACCATAGAGCAGCCCATGTTATTCTTTCCTATCCACAGTCATATTAGAGGCGCCTACCTGCTGGTGTGGAATGAGGATGAACAGCATCCATGGCAGATCCACACTGAGCAAGTGAAATGTTGGACTTGATATAAAATTCCCTGATCGAGACATGTTGGGTTCTAGAAGTTAAAGTATCTATGATCCTATATGTGGAATATTAAGTAGAGACAGATCCAAGAAGGGGCACAGAGCATGAAAAACAGCATATTATTACACCCAGCTTCAGTTTCTAGAGTCCAGTATTTGTAAACTTTTAAAGATTCAATATCTTACCTTTACCTCAATATCAGGATAAACTCTTATTTTCTGTAAATCCTAAGAGATTATCAGAAATAGCCAAATATTCCCTTAAGTAATTTATCAATGTCTTACAATACTGATTATCTGTTTAAATATAATATTCAGTAATTGAAATATGTTGAGAATCTATCCAAAAGTGTGAGAGTCTTAATATCTTTGTAATATTGAGTGGTCAAATATGGTAAGCCTCTCCCCTTATTAAGAGTTTCTTTAATCTCTCTCAGGATTATTTAAAGACTTCAGTGTATAAGCATTGCAGGTATTTGTTAGATTATTTCTGGGTATTTGGTGTTAACTTGGTGCTATTTAATATGGTACCATATTTAAATACTTATTTCATTTGTAGCTTTTCTCAAAAATAAATTTAAGTGTAAGGACACAAAATGATCAAATGGAAGCAGGTGGAAATTGATGTGATTTGCAAACACACACCAAAAATAAAATACGATATAATTGGATCATAAAAAGGAGGCTTAAGCAAGGCACATTATTACATATATAAAGTTGGCAATTTCATAGTGAAAAAGGGTTCAATCTAGCTTTGAAAACTAAAGGAAGAGAGAAAAATTGTAGTTATTGACATACCTTACTCAATAACTATTAAACAGCTGCCAAAAAATCACTGTGCATATGGAACATCTAAACAATGAACTGGGCATAATTAAACACACACATTATGTAACACTACAAAAATGGACAAGATATTCCTTAGGTAGATTTCTTGCCAGGTATGTGTGAGACCCTGGGTTCAATCTCCAGCAACACACACAAACACACACACACACACACTCATACACACAAGCTGTTCTTTAAGATGCACTGGGAATATTTATAAAAACTAGTCATATGCCATATTATAAAGAAAACCTCAGCAATCTACAATAATTCAGATATTTCAAAATACGTTCATTGACCATGATAAGATTAAGACAGATATTTATACTATCTTCCCAGGGTGTCAGTTAGGGAATAATGGGGTTTGAATATGAAAACAGGCATTTTGACTGTAAGACCTGGTCACATAACCACTACTGATTCTATCTTCCTCCAGTATTGGTCCTGAGATCACAAACTGACTAACTGTGGGTTAACCCGTTTAGTAGATGGCACAATGGTTGTTACAAATATTGCTTAATTTTTTGTGTGTGGTACTAGGGATTCAACCCAGGGGCACTCTACCACTGAGCTACAACCCGGACACCTTCTTTATGTTTTTATTTGGGGACAGGGTTTTGCTAAGTTGCCCATGTTGGCTTCAAACCTGAGACCCTCCTGAGTCACTGGGACTACAGGTCTGTGTCACGAGGCCCAACTTTCAGTGTTGTTTAATTTTAATAATATCTGAAAATCTGATAATTTGATGGACATTGAGGTTTCCTGAGAATTATTTAAAAAACTAAAATATCTGAGAATAACAAGATTTCTGCTCAACACTACCAGAAATTAGTTTCAGGTTATTAAAAGTAAACACGCTTAGGCAGGCCCTACTCTCCAGGGTCGCCACTCAATTCTACTTGCTGACGTTGGCTTCCTTAAGTCTTCAGATTTGCAAGTCTCAACACAGAAATTCTGGCTTAAAATCATTGGAATGTTCAAAATACATTCAGTGGTTATAAAAGTGGCTAAATATTTTTATATGAAGTACTTTAATGATTTTTAAAATAAAACTAAATAAATATTAAATTGAGAAAAAATTTATTTGTGAAAATTGACCCAGGTTAAATAATTATATAGAGGTGAATGAGATACCTAAATCATAGGGATGGGGGAATTTTCATTAAATGGAAAAGAATAATAAAGCCCCTCCAAGAATCATTTTTTTTCTCTTTCCTCCTCAGAAGCTGAAAAGAAGACATGACAACAGGAAATCATTCCACAGTGAGCAACTTCATCCTGGCTGGGCTCTCACAGAAGCCAGAGCTCCAGCTGCCCCTCTTCCTGCTCTCACTGGGAATCTATGGGCTCACAGTGGTGGGGAACCTGGGCATGATCGCACTGATCGGGCTCAGCTCTCACCTGCACACCCCCATGTACTATCTCCTCAGCAGCCTGTCCTTCATTGACCTCTGCCATTCCACTGCCATTACCCCCAGAATGTTGGTGAACTTTGTGAGGGAGAAGAACATCATCTCCTACTCTGAATGCATGACTCAGCTCTTCTTCTTTCTCATTTTTGCTGTTGCAGAGTGTTACATGTTGGCTGCAATGGCGTATGACCGCTATGTTGCCATCTGTAGGCCCTTGCTTTACCATGCCGTCATGTCCCATGAGACCTGCTTTTCCCTGATTTTAGGGGTATATATTATAGCTGTGGTTTGTGCATCAACTCATATGGGCTGCATGATTAAAGTTCATTTCTGCAAGTTGGATGTGATAAACCATTACTTTTGTGATCTTCTTCCCCTCCTGAAGCTAAGCTCCTGGCTAATCTCACTAGGCATAATATTCTCTAGTTCCATCCATTTTCCTGCAAATGTCATAATTTTGTTCTTCTTTATGGCTGAGTAAAATTCCATTGTGTGTATGTATCACTGTTTCATCATCTATTCATCTGTTGATGGATAGACACCTAGGCTCGTTCCATAATTTTTGACATAATTTATTATTACAATTGTTTTTAATGCCATTTTCTTGGTATAGTTTTATGTCATATGTATCATGGATAAATATATTAGAAGAAAGGCTAAGGATGTATGTATGTATTAGGGCACCACATCACCTGTGACAACATAGGTGAAATTATATTCTGCTCAGTGTATGGGGAATTGTGTTGGTCCATATTAGATTATATGGGTTCCAATTATCACTTTACCATCAGATTTACTAGGTTGATTCATCGGGTGTCAAGCCCGCTTACCATTCTATGTCACAGAATTGGAAATAAAGAAAAAAATAAATATTTTTTTTAGGGACCCTTGGTTGTAGACAGGATTTAATGAATAAAGAGACAAGGTATTCACAAGTTATCACAGCTGTGCTGGGATTTGCCACAGATCAGATGTAGCACTAAGATTTCTGAAGCTTTGTGCACGATAGCTTAGAATGTCATCATGATGTTAGAGATCCTTGAAGAATTCTCCAAAATTAAACATAACGGTTTTGAACTGCAACAATTAGCTATGATCAAGGGATTGGAGAAGGAGAAAAGCTGAAGGAAAATGAAGAATCAAAACCGAGAGCCTACCAAATGTCCTTTTGTGGAACAGCCAAATCATCTCATACTTGTTGAGATATTGAAGGAAAAATGACTAATAATATGTTGTCAAATTATAAAACTCTTTAAAAAGCCTCAAAATTGGTTTGAACTTATTTGGAGATCACAGAAAATATTGATGACTTTAAGAAGTTAATATTAAACAAAAGTATTCTGATTTTCTGTATTTTAATGGGCATTAGTGTAGAAAAGAGCTACAGAGATGACATGCTGAGAAAAACTTTTATCACTGCTACTGTGAAACACAATGGATGATGATAAGAACAGCAACCACTGCAGGTACTACCTTCTATCCCAGAGGCAGGACTGTGCGTACACCTTGCAGAAATCATTCTATTTAATTATCATAGCAAAAGACACTTAGATCTCCAGTTTTCAGAGGCTTGAAGAGTTAAAATAATTGTCCTAAAATCACATTGCAAGTGTGGGGTTGACTTGAGATTATAGCCTAGAATTGCAAACCAAATATCAGGATATGTCAGAATTTTACAATCATGAGATAGTATAATTGGAAGAGATGTTAAAGGTGACTTAACCCATTCATTTGTCCTGTGCTGTATGTATCCTAGAACAGCATCTGCCCAATGGTTATTGAGGCTGTTTGTCAATATTTCTGGCTGTGAGGAGGTTGCAAACATTATACTATTGCTTTTATTCCTAGATGTGACTAATAGTAAGGTCTTCTTTGTTAGGAAACAAAGTCTTCATATAGCTTCTAGCAGTTTTTTTTTTCTTTACATTTTGGTACTAGGAATTGAATGCAATGCAGAGCCATTCTACTTCCAAACTATACCTCCAGCCCTATTTCATTTTTATTTTCAAATAGGGTCTCTCTAAATTGCTGAGGACCTTGCTAAGTTGCTGAGGTTGGCCTCAAACCTGCAATCCTATTATCTCAGCCTCCCAAGTACTGGGATTGCTGGTGTGCTCCACACTCGGTTGATCAGGTAGTATTTCATCAGTCTTTTGGTTACAAAACAAAAGAACCCAACACCTCTTAAATAATATAGATATGCTGAACATTTGAAGATAGCTATCATGCATCAAATGGATAATTTTTCTATCTGAACATCTTCATTTTTTGCAATCTTCAAATGACAAGTTTTTCAGAATGCTTCCCTGAAATTTTCCAGTTTGCCTATATCCCACATAAATTATTGTACTCCAAACTGAACAGTCCAGTCTAACTATAGCTTGCATATTTAGACTATGCATTTCTTTTTCTAGAATTGATTTTTTGAAAATGAAGACTAAACATACTTTAAGTTTTGTTAAAAAACCACATTATACTGTTAATTAGTATTGAATTAAACAAACTTCTAATTGTATTTTGTATGAGCTTCAGTAATATAGTTGTCTACCATCTTAGCTTTTCTTTCTTTTTTTTTGGACTACAGATTCAACTCAGGTATATTCTAACTCTGAGCTACACCCCCACCCCTATTTTATTTTTCTATTTTGTGATAGGTTCTAAGTTGCAGAGGGCCTCACTAAGTTGCTGAGGCTGTCCATGAACCTGTGATCCTCCTGTCTCGACCTCCCAAATACTGGGATTACAAGCATGTGCCACCATGCTCGGTTCCATCTTAGCTTTTATAGCAAAACACATACAAAATAAATTATTAAAAACAATAGAAAGTGATTAGCATAAAGACACTTAAGCTTTGTCTTGTAAACCCTTTTCATATTTTGCAGGGGTCTCTACCCAGTGCCATGAAAGGGCCTGGTGGACTGGCAGAAGCCTGCTCTAGAGTACCGGGCCTCTCCCACGTGGCAGTAATTCAGCATATTAATGGCAAAGATGGCGCTGGCAAATTCCTCAGAGGGAGGTCCCGCTGAAAGCCCCACCTAGCCTCAGGAGGGCTGTGATAGGTAGTTACCTCCTTCCGTACTCACAGACGATAGGTGCATCTACCTATGATAGATCACAGGGGGGCGTGGTGCCACACCCTACTGATTGCGAATTTCCTGTATTGCCTCTACTATAAAAGAGAGATTTGGCCTTCTAATAAACGAGATCGTGCTAGACATATCTCCCAGTCTGGGGCGTGGTTTTTTCCCGGCCGACGGCATGTGCCCCCCTTTCAGCGTCGTATCAGACCCTCGGGTGGCCCTGAGAGACTGATGCCCAGACAGACTGGTGCTCCACGTGTGAGGCATTTCTATTTCGAAAATTTCTGTCTAATTCCATAATGCTGATAGGAAGTCGGCCCTCAGGGAACATGTCCACCCATAGATTATGGGTAAGTCGAATTCTAAACCTGATCCAAACCCGCAGCTGACCCACAGGGAGGGCCCAACCCCCGCCTCCGCCGTGGCGCTCGTCCAAAGTCGCAGCTGCCGCCGCCGGTGGTTTCCCATAGGCCTGGCGGCCTCCCGTGCGTCCCGGGCCGCGGTCGGGGAAGGCGCTGCTCGGGCCTTGGTTGCCGCAGCTCGGGCGGGGACTCCGTGGCAGGGCGGAGCGCGGTGGTGTGGGTGAGGGCAGAGAAAAGGGGGCCCCCTGGGCCCGGGTGCTTGCCGGCTGCCAGGGGCAAGAGGCAGCGCCAGAGGCTGGCGTGCTTTGCCCCCGAAAACCGGGCTGGAGCGGAAGGCGAAACTGCGCACGCGGGCGGGAAACTATCCCTTGGGTCCCGGTGCTCCCAGGCCACCAGGAGAAGCCTCCGCTGCACGCGGGGGAGGAGGCGGCGCTGGTCCCGGCAGCCCGGCTCCCTGCCTCCCACGGCGCGAGGGGTCCGGAGTTGCAGCCGCCGCCCGCCACCCCCCCCCACGCGTGGCCCAGCGCCTGTTCCGCCATGATGGCGCGGGACGGCGCACAGCAGAGCTCGGGGCGCAATAGATGTATGAAAGAGGCGGCCACTGGCTCAGCCTGCCGCCGCTGGCACGGGGGCCGCAGCTCGGCAGCCGCTGCGTGCCCGTGAAAAACCGCTGTCGGGCCTGGAGGCGGAGCTCAGGGCGCTGCGCGCGCATTTTGTGGGCGGCCGCACGGAGCAGTCAGGGCTCGGCCTGCAGCTCCTGCGGGATGCTGTAGGCGGCGACGGGGCGGGATGAAGCTGAGTAAAAGAAAGGGCCGCAGGAGGAAAAGTGCTCCAGAACAGGGTCCAGTCTTAAAATACAGCCACTGCCTGCATCCTGGACTCTAGCGCTAGCTGTGTGTCTGTATATGTCTGTCTGTCTGTCTGTCTGTTGTCTAATGGTACCAATGAATTGGCCTTCAAATAAATGAGTACTCATAAATTAAATAATAATAACTAAAATGGATCCATATGCCCTTTCAGTCACGTGACCTAATTTCTTAAAAAATAAGTTAATCCAAATTTGTTGATAAAAATAAGGGTAAAAGATATTATTAAAAATCATTAACATAATTCTTTTCCAGGATGCTTTGCCAATCAGGAGTGTATCTGTTTCTGTCTAAATATATGATGTCTAAAATATAATGACCATTTTCATTTAGTTTTTTCCTCTACAGAAGGAAAGCAGGCTTAACGTATTAACTATACTTGTTTAACAACTTGGTTTTCACAGGTAATCTAGAACAGCTATTAAAACCGGTAAATTGAGTAAATATAAATGGTATAAGCTTTCATAAATGTCTATCCTTAAAATATCTAAATTGTGTAAATTAAAATGCTAAACGCCAATTGCCAAATATAAGGTATTCTTGGCACTTTAACATCAGTAAAAGACAATATATTCAAGTGTATGGAATGTGTTCTTCATATAGGTAAAAGCAGATTAAAATTGCCTTCTTTTGGACATTAACTAAACAGAAATTACTGAGTTGAACTTTTATTAAAATGTAATTTTATATATATATGAAAGACTAAAGAATCTTTAGGCTATGTTTTAATTAATAACTATTAAAAACATAAAGTATTTTATCTTAAGAAGGTGACTTATCCAAATTAAAAGATTCCCTATAAGAATTGGTTCTAATGTAAGCAAACCCCATAAATAAAAGGAGATATTTAGTAAAATGAAGAGGTATTTTAGTAAGCAGGTTAAAGGGAAGAGGAAAATGCTTTTAGATGGGAAAGGATATTACATGGTAAAATTTTGTTCTAAGTGATTGAGTTATTCCATAAGGAAAGATTAAAATTAGAATAAAAATTACAGAAGTTTAAGCATGTTACAGAAGATTTGAGAAAGTTAGAGATGAATTATATAGGGTACAACTCAAAAAATTTTGTATGTGTAATTAAGACTGGCTAAATTTAAAAAACTTATTTAAAGGGTTTTCTAAAAATCACATTTAATGCTTTAAT
>PVJS01052439.1:0-13615 GCA_004027185.1 Glis glis
CTATTTTTTATACTTTATTTTGAAACCGGGTCTCACGAAGTTTCGGAGGGCCTCACTAAGGAGAGAGAGAGAGAGAGAGAGACAGAGACAGAGACAGAGACAGAGACAGGGAGAGAGAGCGAGGGAGCTGAGGCTGGCCGCGAACCCTGATCCTCCGGTCTCCGCCTCCCAAAGTACTAGGATTACAAGGGTGCGCCACCACGCCTGGCCTTATTTTTTATTCTTTATTTTGAAACAGGGTGTCACTAAGTTGTGGAGGGCCTCACTAAGTAGCTGAGGCTGGCTGCGAACTCGGATCCTCCAGTCTCAGCCTCCCAAGTACTAGGATTACAAGTGTGCGCCACCACGCCTGGCTTTATTTTTTAATTTGAAACGGGGTTTTGCTAAGTAGCTGAGGCTGGCGGTGAACCTGTGATCCTCCTATCTCAGCCTCCCAAGTACTGAGATTACAGGCGTGCGCCAACATGCCTGTCAGGTTCTCTATTCTTTTTTTGTGTGTGTGTGTGTGTGGTACTGGGGGTTGAACCCAAGGGCATTCTACCTCCAAACTACAGCCCCAGCCCTTTTTTATTTTTTATGTTCAAACAGTCTCACTAAATTTCTAAGGCTGGTCTTGAACCTGCAGTCCTCCTGTCTCAGCCTCCTAAGTACTAGAATGACTAGTGTGCACTACCATGCCTGGCTTTCTATTCTTTTAAAATTATTTTATCACCTCTTCCAAATAAATCTTATTGTCAGTCACCTGAGCCCTAAGAAGTAGGCATTGTGAGTAACTGAAGTAATTATTAGGAGATTGTAAATCTTTGGAGCTCCAAGATGCAGGAGCTTTTAGAAACAGGAATCCACATACCTGCACATAATATTGGTGCTTTCTCATCTCCCAGTTTCTTATAATTATCCTTCCTATAAATCAAGTGCTGCCAATGTCAAGTTAAGATGAGGACTCTGAGCACTGACAATTAGATTTAACATGGTAGACGTTATTGATGACTTTAACAAGAGCAGTTTTGATGGAGTGGTGGGAATGAAAGCCTGATTGAAAAGGCTTTAAGAGAGGATGAAAGAAGAGGAATTGGACATTGTAAGAATGGATGATTCTTCAAACTAACCACAGAATGAAGAGGTAGCTGTTAGGGAAAGGGGGTCCAGAGAAGTTTAAAGCTAGAAAAAATGATGGTATGTTTATACATTGATGGGACAGTTCTAGTAGAAAACAAAAAGTAATGACAGCAAAAAGTGAAATTGCAGGAGAAGCTGGACACTGTAGCACACACCTGTAGTCTCAGCTCCTCAGGGTGCAGAGGCAGTAAGATCACAAGTTTGAGGCCACCTGGTCAATTTATTGAGACCCAATCTCAAAATAAAAAGAGTTGGGGGGTGGGATGTAGCTCTTTGGTAGATGCTTGCCTAGCATGTTCCAGGCCCTGGGTTGAATTTCCAGTACTGCTCAAAAAAAAAAAAAAAAAAAAGGAGCCGGGCATGGTGGCACACGCTTATAATCCCAGTACTTGGGAGGCTGAGATTGGAGGATCCAGGTTTGCGGCCAGCCTCAGCTACTTAGTGAGGCCCTCCGCAACTTAGTGAGACCCTGTTTCAAAATAAAGATTAAGAAAAAAATTGCTGGATCATATTCCTGAGAATTGGCAAGAGTGTATGGTATCTAGTACTGAGGTTGAGGGATTACCTTTAAAATCAAGAAAGGACAGTTTATCTCTAAGAAATTCTTTAATAATTCCATTCTCAAATAACATTATTTCTTTTTTTCTTCAGATGGTATCGGGCCCCTGAGTTACTATTTGGAGCTAGAATGTATGGTGTGGGTGTGGACATGTGGGCTGTTGGCTGTATATTAGCAGAATTGCTTTTAAGGGTAAGTCCTAAATTAGTGTACATACATCAATCTTTTTCGTTATTTGTTTTCATAATTCGTATAGGAATTATCTTCCCATCATTAATCCCTGTAACAAAAAGCCTATAAACAGACCAACTATTTTTCTTTTTTCCTTTGTGTATGTATTTGTTTGTGGTACTGAACCGAGGGACACTACTACTTAGCTACATCCCCAGCCCTTTTTGTTTTATTTTGAGACAGGGTCTCTCTAAGTTTCTGAGGCTGGCCTCAACCTGAGATTCTCCTGCCTCAGCCTGCCAAGTAGCTGGGATTAAATGCATGTGCCACCAAACCCGGCTGAGGCTTTTTAAATTTTATTTTATTTTATTTTTTTGCGGTACTGGGGATGGAACCCAGAGGCGTTCTACCTCCAAGCTACATCCCCAGCCCTGTTTTTTATTCTTTATTTTGAAACAGGGTCTCACTAAGTTGCAGAGGGCCTTACTAAGTAGCTGAGGCTAGCCGCCAACCTGTGATCATCCTGTCTCAGCCTCCCAAGTACTGGGATTACAAGTGTGTGACACCATGCCCGGCTCTGGCTGAGGCTTTTTAAAAAATTGTTGTAGCCAGGCATGGTGGCGCACGCTTGTAATCCCAGTACTTGGGAGGCTGAGACCAGAGGATCCCGATTACCAGCCAGCCTCAGCTGCTTAGTGAGGCCCTCCGCAACTTAGTGAGACCCTGTTTCAAATAAAGAATGCAAGATAGGGTTGGGGGTGTAGCTCAGAGGTAGAATGCCCCTGAATTTAATACCCAGTGCCACAAAAAAAAGAAAAAAATTGGTGTGAGTGACATGACCTGTAATCCCAGTTCCTCTTGAGCCTGAGGCAGAAGAATCATGAGTTCAAGGCCAGCCTCATCAATTTATAGAGACCCTGTCTAAAAGAAAGAATGCCTCCCCAAATGCGATGTTTATTAATGTTAGATGAGAAGACCTCCATTTTTTTTTAATTTGTTTTATTTGTGTGTGTGTGTGTGTGTGTGTGTGTGTGTGTGTGTGGTAATGGGGATTGAACCCAGGGGCATTCTACCTCCGAGCTACACCCCCAGCCCTATTTTATTTTTATTTTGAAACAGGGTCTACTAAGTTGCAGAGGGCCTCACTAAGTACCTGAGGCTGGCCACGAACCGGGATCCTCCTGTCTCAGCCTCTCAAGTACTGGGATTACAGGCATGAGCCACTACGCCGGACTTTCCATTCATTTGTTTATGTATGTATGTACTAGGAATGGAACCTGGGGGCATTCTACCTCCAAGCTTCACCCCCAGCCCTATTTTATTTCATTTTATTTTATTTATTTTTTTGTGGTGCTGGGGACTGAACCCAGGGGCATTCTACCTCTGAGCTACACCCCCAGCCCTATTTTATTTTTTATTTGGAAACAGGGCCTCACTAAGTTGCTGAGGCTGGCCATGAACCTGGGATCCTCCTCTCAGCTTCCCAAGTACTGGGATTAGAGGCGTGTGCCACAACACCTGGCCCTATTTTATTTATTTATTTATTTATTTTTTGTGGTACCAGGGATTGAACCCAGGGGCATTTTACCTCTGAGCTACACCCCCGGCCCTACTTTTTATACTTTAACTTGAAACTGGGTCTCATGAAGTTGCGGAGTACCTCACTAAGTAGCTGAGGCTGGCCGCGAACTCGGATTCTCCGGTCTCTGCCTCCCAAGTACTAGGATTACAAGCGTGCGCCACCACGCCCGGCTCCCTATTTTATTTTTATTTTGAAACAGGATCTACTAAATTGCAGAGGGCCTCACTAAGTTGCGGAGGCTGGCTGTGAACCTGCAATCCTTCTGTCTTAGTATCCCAAGTACTGGGATTACATGTGTATGCCACTATACCTGACTTTCCATTTATTTATTTATTTATTTATTTATTTATTTATTTATTTATTTATTGTTTTGTGGTACTGGGGGTGGAACCCAGGGGCATTCTACCTCCAAGTCACACCCCCAGCCCTATTTTATTTTTTTATTTTGAAACATTGTCTCACTTAGTTGCTGAGAGCCTTGCTAAATTGATGAGGCTGGCTGTGAACCTATGATCCTCCTGTCTCAGCCTCCCAAGTACTGGGATTACAGGCGTGCACCACCATACCTGGCTAAAACCTCCATTTAGAATAAGGACTTTATGCTGGTTTTGGGGGTGCAACCTGTAATCCAGAACTTGAGAGGCTGACACAGGAGGATCACAGGTTTGAGGCCAGTTTCAGCAACTTAGCGAGACTATTAACAATTCAGTAAGACCCTGTTTAAAAAAAAAAGAGAGCTGGGTGTGGTGGAGCACGCTTGTAATCCTAGTACTTTGGGAGTCGGAGACCGGAGGATCAGGGTTCGCGGCCAGCCTCAGCTCCCTCGCTCTCTCTCTCTGTCTCTCTTTCTCTCTTTCTCTCTTTCTCTCCTTAGTGAGGCCCTCCACAACTTTGTGAGACCCGGTTTCAAAATAAAGTATAAAAAATAGGGCCGGGGGTGTAGCGCGGAGGTAGAACGCTCCCGCATTCAATCCCCGGTACCGCAAAAAAAAAAGAGCCAGGCGTGGTGACACACACTTGTAATCCCAATACTCTGGAGGCTGAGACAGGAGGATCGCAGGTTCGAGACCAACCTCAGCAATTTTAGCAAGACCCCCGTTTCAAAATAAAAGATAAGCTGTGCGTGGTGGCACATGTTTGTAATCCCAGTACTTGGGAAGCTGAAACAGGAGGATTGCGGATTTGTGGCTATCCTTGGCTACTTAGTGAGGCCCTCCACAATATAGTGAGACCCTGTTTCAAAACAAAGAATAAAAAAATAGGGCTGGGGGTGTAGCTCAGAGATATAATGCCCCTGGGTTCAATCCCGAGTGCCAATAAAAAAATAAAATCGGGCTGGGGGTGTAGCTCAGATGTAGAATGTCCCTAAGTTCAACCCCTAATATCACAAAAAAAGAAAAGGACAGGATCAGGGGCAAGAATGGCATCAGCCTTCTCAACAGCAGCATTAGAATCTGGAAACAAGCCGGGTGTGGTGGCGCACGCTTGTAATCCCAGTACTTTTGGAGGCGGAGACTGGAGGATCCAGGTTCGCGGCCAGCCTCAGCTCGCTCTCTCTCTCTCTCTCTCTCTCTCCTTGTCTCTCTCTCTCTCTCTACCTAGTGAGGCCCTCCGCAACTTCGTGAGACCCGGTTTCAAAATAAAGTATAAAAAAATAGGGCCGGGGGTGTAGCGCGGAGGTAGAACGCCTCTGGGTTCAATCCCCGGTACCGCAAAAAAAAAAGAATCTGGAAACAAAGCCGGGCATGGTGGCATATGCCTGTAATTGCAGTATTTGGGAGGCTGACAGCAGGATCGCGGGTTCAAAGCCAGCTGCAGCAATTTAGCAAGGCTCTCAGCAACCCAGCGAGACCCTGTTTCCAGATGAGAAATAAAAAAAAAATCAGGCTGGTGCCGGGCGTGGTGGCGCACACTTGTAATCCCAGTACTTTCGAGGCTGAGACCAGAGGATCCAGGTTTGCGGCCAGCTTCAGCTACTTAGTGAGGCCCTCCACAACTTAGTGACACCCTGTTTCAAAATAAAGAAGAAAAAATTAGAGCTGGGGTTTAGCTTGGAGGTAGAATGCCCCTGGGTTCAATCCCCAGTACTGCCAAAAAAAAAAAAAAAAATCAGGCTGGGAGTGTAGCTTGGAGGTAGAATACCTTAAGGTTCAATCCCCAGAACCACAATAAGTAAACTAACTAAATAAATAAGTAATAAAAAAGTAAAAGGGCTGGGGGGTAGCTAAGTGTGGTGGCACATGCCTGCAATCCTAGTACTTGGGAGACAGGAGGATTGCAGATTCGAGTCCAGCCTCAGCAACTTAGCAAGACCCTGTTTCAAAATAAAAATAAAGTAGGGTTGGGGGTGTAGCTCAGAGGTAGAATGCCCTGGGGCTCAATTCCTAGGACCACAAAAAAAACCCCCACAAAGCCAGCCTTAGCAACTTAGTGAGACTCTCAGCAACCTAGCAAGACCCTGTTTCCAAATAAAAGATAAAATAGGGCTGAAGGTATAGCTCAGACATAGAAGTAGAATGCCCCTGGGCTCAATCCCCAGTGCCAAAATATATATGTGTGTGTTTTACATTCATTTCCATTCTTTGAAAGTTATTGGAAGATATACTCTACTATAAATGAGAATAAACTAAGAGAAAGACATGGGATTGAGGGAACATGAGATTCAATACAGAAAAGGGGCTAATAGAATTCCCTGTTTAATAGTGAAGTTGTGAGAAAACAGGGATCAACACTAGAGCAACTAGTCGAGATTGGAACAGGCGAGATGAGAGTTTCAGCAGGGGTGATCTCCAAGAAAAAGGAAACTAAAAAAAACAAAAGTGATGGAATACAATAGGTTTAATCATGTGGAGAACAATATTGAATAACTGGAATCAGAGCCTTAGTACAAAGAAGGTTGCCAAAGAGAGGGCAGGAGGAGTTGGAGGGTTAGGAAATTGGTGCCTCTAGGAAAACTGAATTGTACAAAGAGGGATACAATCTGTACTGAACAAAATGACAATCATAAATGGGAGGGGAGTGATGGGTCAAAGGACTGATTTTTATAGGAAGTCTGTAATACTATTCAGTGTTTTAGCAAGGCTTATGTATTAATTTAATATGAATGCAACATTAAAAATACAAAGTCTAAGTTCTAGTTCTAAAACAACTCTTCCTTTTGGGAGAAAAGGTGTTTAGTGTGGATATTTTCAAACATGCCAAAGCAGAGTATTAAAATAAGCCTATATGTACCTGTCAGATAGCTTTAATAGTTTTTAACACACAGCCAATTTTATTTTAACAATATGCTCCCACACTACGTGTTTTGCCCCAAATCTCAGATATATAATTTTTTTGGGGGGATACTGGGGATTGAACCTAGAGGCTTTCTACCTCCAAACTACACCCACAGACTGATTTTATTTCTTATTTGGAAACAGGGTCTCATTAGGTTGCTGAGAGCCTCACTAAGTTGCCAAGGTTGGCTTTGAACCTGTGATTCTCCTGTCTTAGCCTCCCAAGTACTGGGATTACAATCAGATATATAATTTTATCAATATTATTACTTCAGTGTTTTTCTCTAAAAGATAGACTCTTTTTTGTGGTACTGGCGATTGAACCCGGGGGTATTCTATTACTGAGCTACACCCCTAACCCTATTTTATTTTTTATTTTGAAACAGTGTCTTGCTATGTTACTGCATGCTGGCCTTGAATCTGCGATCCTCCTATCTCAGCCTCCCAAGTTCTGGGATTATAGGCATGTGCCACCATGCCCAGCCAATCAGAATTCTTTATCATAACCACAATATAATTGTAATCTGAAGAAAACAGTAATTCCATAATAACAATAATGCCTTAAATACCCAATCTGTTATTTCAGATTTCCCCAGTTTTTCTCATAAATGTCTTTATAGTTGTCTTGTTCACATTGGGATTGAAAATCTACATACTTGGCAACTCATTTTGGTTTGGGTTTTTTTGGGGGGTAATTGGGTTCTTCTTCAGTGCTGGGGATTGAACTCGGGGTGTCATGCATGCTAGGCAAGCGTGTACTACTGAGCTACCCCTAGTCCTAGGCAGCTCATTTTAATGTAAAAAATTTTTTTTTTGCAGTACTGGGGATTGAACCCAGAGGCATTCTACCTCCGAGCTACACCCCCAGCCCTATTTTTTATTCTTTATTTTGAAACAGGGTCTCACTAAGTTGCGGAGGGCCTCACTAAGTAGCTGAGGCTGGCGGCGAACCCGGATCCTCCAGTCTTCGCCTCCCGAGTACTGGGATTACAAGCGTGCGCCACCATACCTGGCTAATGTAAATTTTTTACATCATACAAAAGCACATCCATCCTTAAAATTTGACTAAATTGCAAACTTGTCCACAATTTCCATTAGTGGTCAACAAAGTGAGGGTATATGTACCTTATAGGGAACAAGATAATCCTTTGGGGTATAAAAAAAATATGAGCATGTCTAAAAATACTTTTTTTTTTTTTTGCAGTACTGGGGATTGAAGCCAGGGGCATTCTACCTCCAAACTACACCCCAGCTCTATTTTTTATTCTTTATTTTGAAACAGGGTCTCACTAAGCTGCGGAGGGCCTCACTAAGTAGCTGAGGCTGGCTGTGAACATGTGATCCTCCTGTCTCAGCCTCGAAGTACTGGGATTACAAGCATGCGCCACCATGCCTGGCTCTAGAAATACTTTTAATGAGCCGGGCATGGTGGTGCACACATGTAATCCAAATATTTTGGAGGCTGAGACAGGAGGATCACAGGTTTGAGGACAGCCTCAGCAAGTACTGAGACTCAGCATCTAGTGAGACCCTGTTTCAAAACAAAAAATAAAAAGGGTTGGGGGTGTAGCTCAGAGGTAGAATGCCTCTGGGTTCAATCCCTAGTACCACACACACAAAATCAATCAATCAATCAATCAATCAAGCCGGGCATGGTGGTGCACGCTTGTAATCCCAGTACTTGGGAGGCGAAGACTGGAGGATCCGGGTTCGCAGCCAGCCTCAGCTACTTAGTGAGGCCCTCCGCAACTTCGTGAGACCCGGTTTCAAAATAAAAAATAGGGCTGGGGGTGTAGCTCAGAGGTAGAATGCCCCTGGGTTCAATCTCCAGTACTGTAAAAAATAAATGAATAAATAAATAAATAAATAAATAATAATAAAAACACTTTTTAATGTTATTTAATATCCTTATTTTCAATTTTTGTGTAAACTTAATATTTTGTATAGTTTATGAATAAGAGCAGCAGGACAACACAAAGTCGGCAAAGTCCTGGGATAGGAGGCTAGTCCTTAAGTTTTTGCCACTTGGCTGGTTGGCTTCAAAAGCACTGTGGCCTTGATGAGTAATCTCAGCAGACAGAAAAGGAATGCGAAACAGTTTTTTTTCTTTGTTGGTTTGGCTTGAAGCTGTGAGTTAAAATGCCTTCTCTTATCTGTGTCCTCCCCCATTCTTTTGGCCTGTAACTTAATTTAGGAAATCTCACAGTTCTTTTTTTTTTTTTTTTGTATGGCACTGAACCCAGGGAGGTTCTACCTCTGAGCTACACCCCCAGCCCTTTTATGTTTTTGTTTTGAAATGGGGTCTCACTAGGTTGTTGAGAGTCTTGCTACATTGTTGAGGCTGTCCTCAAACCTGCAGTCCTTCTGTGTCAGACTCCCATGTACTGGGATTACAGGCATGCACCACTGCCACCACACCTGACTTAAAATTCTTCTCTTATCAGGGGTTATATTAAGTCTGGATCCAATCAGAAAATAGAAACCATATCTTGATTTGTTCAGGGAAATTAATATAAAGAATTATTAAGATTGGAGTAATAAGGGATTAACGAATAAGAAATAAAAGAGAATTCAAGCCAGGTGTGGTGGCATGCACCTGTAATCCCAGTACTTGGGAGGCTGAGATTGCAGAAATGGAGAAGCGCAAGTTCAAGGCCAGCCTCCTCAACTAAGCAAGACCCTGTTTCAAAATAAAGAGCTGTGGGTTTGTTCAGAGGTAGAATGCCCCTGTGTTCAATCCCCAGTACCAAAAAGAGAGAGAGAGAGAGAGAAAGAGAAAGAAATAAATGAGGGAGGGAGGGAGGGAGGGAGGGAGGGAGTAGGAAGAAAGGAAGGAGGGAGTAGGAAGAAAGGAGGGAGGGAGGGAAGGAAGGAAAGGAAGGAAGGAAGGAGAGAGGGAGGGAGGGAGGGAGGGGGGAGGTAGGGAGGAAGGAAGGAAGGAAGGAAGGAAGGAAGGAAGGAAGGAAGGAAGGAAGGAAGATCTTAACAACTACAGGAGAGTCACTACCCCTAGGACTGAGTTTTAGCCATTGTTGAAGGGGACAAATGTGGCTTACTAGATGGCGGAGAAGATGGGATGACAGGTGTGTTCCACCATGCCTGGCTTTGTTTTACTTTTGCTGGTAGGAGTACCTGATAATAAAAATGGTGTAGACCTGATCCTTAAGCATTCTATCTCCAAGATACACCCCCAGCCCTTTTTATTTTTTATTTTGAAACAAGGTCTTGCTAGGTTGCTGAGAGTCTTTTTTTTTTTTTTTTGGGCGGTACTGGGGATTGAACCCAGGGGTGTTCTACCTCCAAGCTACACCCCCGGACCTATTTTTTATACTTTATTTTGAAATCGGGTCTCACGAAGTTACAGAGGACCTCACTAAGTAGCTGAGGCTGGCCACGAACCTGTATCCTCCGGTCTCAGCCTCCCAAGTACTGGGATTATAAGCGTGTGCCACCACGCCTGGCTCCTGAGAGTCTTGCTAAGTTCCTAAGGCTGGTCTGAACCTGTGATCTGTCTTAGCCTCCCAGTTCTGGGATTATAGGCTTATGCCACCATGCCTGGCTTATTTATCTTCTTTTAAAGTTTGCCTGTATACCTATTCAAAGAATGAATTTGCTAAGAAATTGTTGAAGTAAGATTGGAATATTGCTGTATTCTCTTCCCTCATAGCTTTTGTACCTGCCCTAGAATAGTTTTCTTCTTCCTTCTAAGATTATTTCTCTGGCTAACTTCTATTCATCCTTCTCCTTTCATTGTGACTTCCTCTAGGAAACCTTCCCTTACCCATTCAGAGTGAGCAAGGTGCTATTCCTCTGTGGTCTAGGATCCTGTTGCCTCACTTAACACACCACATTGTAAATGCCTGTTTACTTATATCAACAGTATTCACTACCCAAGGGAATGTTAGGACAACCTTACTCCTTTGATGTAATGCCTAGGCTATAGCATGAGTGTTATGAGTGTATTAAAGATTTAAGGAGTTAATAAGATAGTAGTGGAGGTGTCGTGTACTTCAGTAGCTTTAGCAGGATCTAATGCCATATCCATTATACCTCAGGCTACATTTTTATTATTTATTACAGAGTTTTTTAATATTTCCAATTAAATTTATAGTAGTATTTGTATAACAGCTATCACAAACCACCTTGAAATATCTATTTCTTATTTTCTTTCAGGTTCCTTTTTTGCCAGGAGATTCAGACCTTGATCAACTAACAAGAATATTTGAAACTTTGGGCACACCCACTGAGGAACAGTGGCCTGTAAGACTTCATGCATTTTTTAAAATATAGTTAGGATTCTGAGCTGGGCATGGTAGCACACGCTTGTAATTCCAGTACTTGGGAGGCTGAGACAGGAGGATTGTAGGTTTGCAGCCAGCCTCAGCAACTTAGTGAGGCCCTGTTTCCAAATAAAAAATAAAATAGGACTGGGGGTGTACCCCAGAGGTAGAAGGACCCTGGGTTCCATCCCTAGTAGTAAAAAATATTTCTATTTGATATATATATTATATATATAGTAAGGAGTCTGTAAAGTTATTTAATTGCCATATGCTTTATATGTTTGCTGTCATGTGATTATTGAAGTTTATTGTCTTAGTTTTCTAGTAATATGTCCTCATTACAAAATTCCAAATAAAAAATTTTATAAAGAAAAAGTTAAAATTATGACATATCATTCAACATCATATATATATATATACATACACACACACACACACATATATGTATATACACACACACACACACACACGTATATATCCTCTCACCCGCTCCAGTAATCCCTTCACAGGTTAATTATTGTTAACAGTTGATGTTAAGCCATGCTATGAGTGTACACTCACAAACATACATATTAGGGTTGCATTTTCATTCATTCATTCATTTTTTTTTTTTGCAGTACCGGGAATTGAACCCAGGGGCATTCTACCTCCGAGCTACACCCCCGGCCCTATTTTTTATACTTTTATTTTGAAACCGGGTCTCACGAGGTTACAGAGGGCCTCACTAAGTAGCTGAGGCTGGCAGTAAACCCGGATCCTCCGGTTTCTGCCTCCCAAGTACTCATTCATTCATTCTTTAATAAAAATTGGGGACTGGGGATATAGCTCAGTGGTAGAGCATGTGGTTAGCATGCACAAGTCCCTGGGTTTAATCCCTGGCTCCAAAATAAAAAAAAAAATGGGAGCTGAGCATGGTGGCATACACGTGTAATCTCAGTATTTGGGAGGCTGAGACAGGAGGATCACAGGTTCAAGACCAGCCTCAGCAACTTAGCAAGACGCTGTATCAGAATAAAAAATAAAAAAGGGCCGGGCGTGGTGGCGCACGCTTGTAATCCCAGTACTTGGGAGGCTGGGACTGGAGGATCTGGGTTCGTGGCCAGCCTCAGCTACTTAGTGAGGCCCTCCGCAACTTAGACCCAGTTTCAAAATAAAGTATAAAAAATAGGGCTGGGGATGTAGCCCGGAGGTAGAATGCCCCTGGGTTCAATCCCCGGTTCCACCAAAAAAGAAAAAAAATAAATAAAAAGGGCTGGGATTGTAGCTGGTAGATAGAATGCCCCTGAGTTCAATCTCTAGCACCAAAAATTTAAAAAAAGGAAATATCTTTTTTTTTTTTTTGCTCTGCGATAAATGCCAAGAAGTTCAGTTCCTGGGCCATATGGTTGTTACATGTTAATTATTTGTTGTTTTTTTGTTTGTTTGTTTTGTGGTACTGGGGATTGAACCCAGGGCATTCTACCTCCGAGAGACACCCCCAGCCCTATTTTTTATTCTTTATTTTGAAACAGGGTCTCACTAAGTGGTAGAGGGCCTCACTAAGTAGCCGAGGCTGGCCACAAACCCGGATCCTCCTGTCTCAGCCTCCCAAGTACTGGGATTACAAGCGTGTGCCACCACACCCAGCTAATTATTTGATTGTTTTGCTACTGGGGATTGAACCCAGGGGTATTCTGCCTCTGAGCCACACCCCCAGCTATTTTTATTTTTCATTTTGAAACAGGGTCCCTAGGTTCCTGAGACTGACCTTGAACCTGTAATCCTCCTGTCTCAGCCTCCCAAGTACTGAGATTATGGGTGTGTGCCACTATGCCCAGCAAGTTAATTATTTCTTTTTGTCTTTTTGGCAATGCTGGGGATTGCACCCATGGCCTTGTACATGCTATGTAAGCTCTAGCACTGAGCTACATCCCCAGCCTTTTATTTTGAGATAGGGTCTTGTTAAGTTGCCTAGGCTGGCCTTGAACTTATGATCCTCCTGCCTCAGCTTCCCAAGTAGCTAAGATTACAGGCGTGTGCCACTGTGCCCAGCTTAGAGTTTTTTTTTTATGTAGATTTCTTGGGATTTTCTAAATAGACCATCTTACCATCCACACAATTATGAGGTTTATTTCTTTACTTCAGGTGTGTACCTTTCAGTCCTTTACTTAAATTTGATTTTTGTGTTTACAGGACATGTGTAGTCTTCCTGATTATGTAACATTTAAGAGTTTCCCTGGAATCCCGTTGCAACACATCTTCATTGCTGCAGGAGACGACCTGCTAGATCTCATACAAGGCTTATTCTTATTTAATCCATGTACTCGAATTACAGCCTCACAGGTATATTTTAACAAATCTTCTTTATAATAGGACATATAAGGATAATTATTTTTGAGGTACTGGGGATTGAACCCAGGGGCATTCTACCTCTGAGCTACACCCCCAGCCCTATCTTTTAATTATTTATTTTGAAACAGGGCCTCACTAAGGAGCTGAGGCTGGCTGTGAACCCAGATCCTCTGGTCTCAGTCTCCCAAATACTAGGATTACAAGTGTGCACCACCACGCCCGGCTTAATTTTTTTTTTTATTTTGAAACAGGGTCTCGCTAGGTTGATGAGAGTCTCACTCCTTGCTGAGGCTGTCCT
>PVJS01052440.1:0-13613 GCA_004027185.1 Glis glis
GATTGAACCCAGGGGCGTTCTACCTCCGCGCTACACCCCTGGCCCTATTTTTTATACTTTATTTTGAAACCAGGTCTCACAAGGTTGCAGTGGGCCTCACCAAGTAGAGAGAGAGAGACAGGGAGAGAGAGAGAGAGCTGAGGCTGGCCTCGAACCCGTATCCTCCGGTCTCCGCCTCCCAAAGTACTGGGATTACAAGCATGCGCCACCACGCCCGGCTCCCCAGCCTTTTTCATTTTTCGTTTTGAAACAGTCTCAGCCGGGTGTGGTGGTGCACGTTTGTAGTCCTAGTACTTGGGAGGCTGAGACAGGAGGATCACAGGTTCGCGGCAGGCCTCAGCAACTTAGTGAGGTCCTCTGCAACTTACGTTTGACCCTGTTTCAAAAATAAAAAGTGAAAAATAAGGCTGGGGTGTGGCTCAGAGGTAGAATGCCCCTGGGTTTAATCTCCAGTACCACACACACAAAAATAAATAAATAAATAAAAAAGAGATAGGGTCTCATTAAGTTGCTGAGAATCTCGCTACATTACTGAGGCTGTCCTTGCATCTGTGATCCTCCTGTCTCAGCCTCCCAAGTACTGGGATTCCAGGCCTGTGCCACCATGCCCTGAACATGAGGTACTTTTATAATACCATTCCAATGTTCAGTGTCTGTCAAATCGCCAACTTAAATATTCACTATCAAATTTCATATATGTTCCACCTAGGCCTACCTTCACACAAATTAATAGTTATGTGAGTTATTTAATACAGCAAAAGATTCTTGCCTGCAGTGTGCTTCTCTTTTGAATACTATGCTAATTTATGAGTACTCTGGGACTCAGAAACAAGAGCATGGATGTTGGATACTACTGGGAAATTTTGGTATGCAAAAATCCATTGCATTATTCTTGAATTAAAAAATAATCTATTATACACATACCATCTGAAAGGAAAGACTTAACAAGTATATCCATTGATTTTTTACTTCACTCCAGCACTTATACAAATTCTACCTGTGACACTGGTGTGCACACAAGGTGACTTTTCATTCCAAGAACCTAGAGCAGGGAGCCCCTGATTAGGCCTCAATCAGCATCCGTCACAGGTGCAGATGTTTAAAGTTGTGGGCTGTACCAGGCAGAACACAACGTATCCTACAGGACCTCTGTTGCTGAGGGTTTTTTTTGGGGGGGGTACAGGGGATTGAACCCAGGGGTGTTCTACCTGCAGGTTAAACCCCTAGTCCTTTTTGTTTTGAAACAGGGTCTCGCTAAATTTCTGAGGGTTTCGCTAAGTTGCTGAGACTGGCCTCAAACGTGTGATCCTCCTATTCCATCCCTCCCAAGTACTGGGATTACAGGAGTGCACCAGCTCCGAGGGTTCTTTAACCAAGGTAGTGGCCATGTAGTTACTCCCAGAACCTGGAGCCAGGCTTCCTCTTCTGGCTGGGAGGACAGCACTACATTGGGGTATTAATCAGAGAAGTGACTCTGGGGAAATTGACTGGAGGGAAGTGAGGACACAGGGGACGTTTAGGGAGGACTGTGGAAGTAATTTCTGGCTGAGAAAAGATGGAAGCCTGGGATAGTAAGTAGAGTTGAGGACAGAGAGGTAAAGAGAGATTTAGGAAATAAAGTTCCTTCTTTTCCCATGATCTCTGGAACCTTCTCTCCAAGTCTGGGACTGGAGTGCAAATAATCATCATAATCAATAGTCAGAGAATTCAGGCTGGATGCAGTGGCATACACTTGTAATCCCAGTATGTGGGAGGCTGAGACAGGAGGATCGCAGGTTTGAGGCCAGCCTCAGCAACTTAGCAAGATCCTCAGCAATTTAACGAGACTCTGTTTTAAAAATAAAAAAATAAAGCCAAGCGTGGTAGTGCATGCTTGTAATCCCAGTACTTTGGGAGGCGGAGACCAGAGGATCCGAGTTCGCAGCCAACCTCAGCACACATGCGCGGGCGCGGGCGCGCGCGATTTATCTCTCTCCTCTCTCTCTCTCTCTCTCTCTCTCTCTTTCTCCCTGTCTCTCTCTCTCTCCCTGTCTCTCTCTCTCTCTACCTAGTGAGGCCCTCTGCAACTTCGTGAGACCCGTTTCAAAAATAAAGCATAAAAAAATAGGGCTGGGAGCGTAGCGCAGAGGTAGAACGCCCCTGCGTTCAATCCCCGGTACTGCAAAAAAATAAAAAAATAAATAAATAAAAAATAAAAAGGACTAGGGATAGAGCATCCTTGGGTTCGATCCCCAGTACCAAAGGGGGAAAAAGAGAATTCAGAATCAACGACAAAAGATGGCCAAGACATACCAGCCCTAAGCTAGTTTCTGGACTTCAGCAGTTAGCAAGTGACTAAGAGGGAGTAAGACTGGCCACCCTTCCCCATGGTGGGAGGGGTATGCTTTAAGTGCAAGAGAGGGCTCTGAACTAGACCTCAGGATGCACTGCTCATTAGTGGGTGCAAGGCGGAGGACCAGCTGAGGCTGGGGCCAGGTAGGAGCACCCAGCCCCAGAAGCCATCCCCAGGGAGGGCCCACTTGGTTTGGGGCCCGAGCGCCCCAGGGCATCAGGCTGGACAAGATGACCTCACACGGAATCCTTCCAACTTCAGGCTCCTTGCCCTGATCCCAAGGGCTAAAACTCCACCCGCGTCCTCCACACTCCACCATGTCTACACCTGGCAGCCCTCACAGATGGTTATCTCCCCTCCCCCACCCCACGCCTCCGCCGGCCCCGCCTGTCCGTCTGCCAACAGCCCCACTCCTGGCCTTTCATCTCGTGCCACAGCAGCCGGCCGCGATGCTGCAATCCCCCCTCCGGCTGGCCAGCTCCACAGCTCCTCCTGGGCTCAGGCCCCACCGTGGCCAGAGACCTCGGTCCTCTAGGGCTTGGGGCTCCTGCTGCAGACCTGCCCAGCATGGTCTGGGGGCATGGCCGCTCTGTGGCCTGTAAACACAGACACACATTCAGAGTCACATGCAAACGCACCACAAGGCACACCCCACCGTCTTTTCCCCCTGGGTGTCCTCCCTCAGGACCCCACTGGGCTCCAGAGCCCTTTTCTTGCCCTATCCTTCTGACTCGACTATCCAGGCATCAAGAGAGAGCTCGACACTTGGAGGGACAGACATGCGGGTGCTCGCCGCCATTTTCTTCACCGGGACTTCCTCTTTTCCTGGGACTGGCAGAGGCAGGCCAGCACCGAGGCAGGGAGTTGGATGAACTGGCCAGTGTCAGGTCAAGATGACCAGCTCCTCAGGTGGACGGGTGGCCTCAGGCATCGGCTCCCTTCCAGCCTCAGGGAGAGTGGGGTGAGAGGGACTGGTCCTGGTGGGGAGGGGACAAGAGGAGGCCTCTCTGACACTGGTGGGAGGCCGGGCAAGAGGCTGCAGATGCTTTAAGGGGACAGGCAGGCTGAAGACAGCTCAAAGTGGCCCTGGAGGGCTCGCTGGGGGAAAGGGTGTGGATAAGATAGGAGAGGCTGAAAGACAGCCCCATCCTCTGACTGGGGGTGAGCCCCAGCCTGGCCGTGTCCCTGCCCCAGCAAAGAACAGAGCCACATCCGGCAAAGGTGGGTAGAGGTGGGCAGAGGTGTTGCCCAGAACCCCCCGCCCCAGCCTTGGGCACACACAGTTGGGCCTGGCCTGAGCTCTGCTGGAAGGACCACTCGGGAGCCAGGCTCATGTGTGGATACCTCTCACACAGGCTGGGAGACCCCTGAGGATAAACTCTGCATCTTCTGTACCCTCCTACTTGCTCTGCCACAGTGTTTGGGGGCACTGCCCACTGCCAATGACAGCCTGGTGACTTTCCAGAAACCCTGGTTTACGTCTTCATTCATGCCCCCTACTGCATACCAGGAGCTGCACAGGGTGGCAGGGCACTGGGGAGCATTTCCATCACCCCAGTTGTTTGCAGGTCAAGGGGATAGAAACAAAGGCAGTCGGAGAAGGGGCAGTCCCAGGGCCTGGGAAAGTCTGGAAACTGCATGAGGAAGCATGCACGGAGCCGCACAGGGGATGGGCCCAGAGCAGGAGAGGAGCGGCGAGAACAATGGCCCTCCAGCCTAGAAGGAGGGCAAGCAGGCGTGTGACCTCCCCACCACCTGGGCCAAAGGACAGGAAGAACGCATGCGCGCATAGAAGGGGCAGTAGAATTACCCCAGAGCAGGAAAGGCCTCCGGGAACAGGTGAAGGGAGATCCATAGTGTACTGTGTATTTTCCCACACGGTTGAATCTCATACAAGAATGTATTCATGTATTACTTGTGGTACTTATAATAAATGGTGAAATTTGAATAAAGCATTGAGTTTAGTTAATAGTAATGTCCCAATGTTTGTTTCTTAGCTGTGACAAATGTATCCTGGTGATATAGGATATTAACACTAAGGGAAACTGAGCGAGGGACGTATGAGAATCCTCTCTTCTGTATTTGCAACTTTTCGGTATGTCTAAAACTAAAAAGTAGGTGTAAAAAATATAATAAAGATGGGGAAAAGTGCCTCACTCAACGTGCTGCTGCTAAGACGGCTGGAGACCCTTCCATGCTGCGGACTGGCACTGCCTGATGGGAGAGAAAGGGAGCAGGCCAACTGCAGGACAGGGCTCATTCCACAGGGCACAGCAGATACGGGGACCTCAGTCCTGACCAGTGCGCACCGGGAGGGTCTGCCCTGATGGATAAAGGTCATTCTCAGTTAGTGGCAGGCCAGATAGATAACCAGCCAGCGCAGTCAGGAGCAGAGAGAACATGAAGGCAGGGACCCAGGCCCAGACTGGGGATGTGAGGACTCAGGTGTGAAGGTAAGTAGGTAATAGGCAGGGGAGAAGGGCTTTCTTTCTTTTTCTTTTCTTTTCTTTTTTTTTTCTTTTCCTTTTCTTTTTTGGTTCTGGGATTGACCTAGGTGCATTCTACCTCTGAGCAATACCCTTTTTGTGTTTTACTTTGAAACAGGGTCTCCGCTAAGTTGCCGAGGCTGGCCTTGAACCTGCAATAGAGGAGGGCTTTGTAAACAGAGGACCTGCTTGTTGTAGTAGCTCCTCTGGCTGGGGGTTTGGGGTGGAGCAGAATGGCAGCTCAAGGCCACCAGGGCCACTGATGGGACACTGAGCTTGGAGTTTGCCCGGAGTCCACACTCCTTACTCATCACGTCCTGGAGCGAGTCACTTGAACTCTTAGGGCCTCGGTTTCCTCATCCATAAAGTGGAGATTATCGTTCTATCTGCCCTGCTTGCCTCTCAGAGTTGTAAGCATCACATGAGCTATTCATCGCAAAAGGGCCTGGCGTGGGACAGAATCACCCTGGAAAAATGAGCGCCGAGTCGGCAGCTGAGCTGAACGGCGGTCACACCTCACCTGCCCAGTACCTAAGTCAGTTCTCGCCACGCACGGCCCCCATGCAGAGCTCGGGGGAGCTCCCTGTGCCAGCCGCTCCCGGGGATCCGGGGCCCTCCCCGCGGTTGCTGAGGGCAGATGCCAGGCCTTCCCCAAGCCCCAGGAGTTAGGCCAGGGTCCCCTACAGAGGTGAGGGCAGGCAGTGGGGCCTGCGAGAGAGGCTGCCAGGGCTGGGAAGATGCTGAGGTGGGGATGGAGGTATCTGTGAGGGCCTGAGCCCAGGGGGGAAAAAATTCTTGCTGGAGCTGTATAATTAAAATCCTATTAAGCGGCGCCTGGCAGTCTCCCATCAACCCCCACCGAGGCTGCGCGCCGAACCCTCCAGCTGCGGCACCAGGCTCTTCAGGCACTGGCTGGGGGCTGGCTGGGTTCGGGGCAAGCCGGGGGCCAAGCTGGCCGTGAGCAGAGCCAGGGTGGGCAAGGGGCAGGCAGCATAGTCAGGGCTCCAGCCCAGGCCTGCATCTGGGCCCCTGCATCCCTGCCATTCTCTGCCCCGGAGGACTGAGCGTCCTCCCTCCACCCCCTCAGCCCCTCGGGCCCCGGGACTGAGGCCCTGGCTTTCTGGCTTTCCATCTTCCCTCCTCCACTTCTGACTCTCCCAGGCTCTCAGCTCGCTTCTCTGAGCCCTTGAAGGCAGCGCCTCTGAACCCCATCCTGAGGCACCACCTGAGGCGCCCTGCTCTCTGGGCCCCAGCCCGGGGCCGGCCCGGCTTGGGGAGAGCACGGGCCGGGCTGGCTGTGGGCAGAGCCAGGGTGGGCACCGGGAGGGGAAATGCCGTCTGAGGCGACATCCTGAGGTGGCCCCCATCCCAGGCAGTGTCCCTTCCTCCTCTCCTGAGGCCCCAGGCTCCTCTTTCCCATGAAGTCTGCCAAGACTCCCCCACCCACATTCTGTGGACTTGCTCTGTGCCCCAGCCCCTCCGTGTTCACTGAGTCTGCACTCTCTTGTCTTTCCCTGTTTCTGTATCCTGAGTACATGGCAATCCTGCCTCCCCCATCGAATTGGTTGCTGTGTCCCCATCACTCTGGGGTGGGGGCTCCCCGCAAGCAGAATGCAAGTGCTATGAGTCTGATGAGCTTGGGGGTTCATCAATATCTCCTCAGGAGGGGCTCTGTCCAGAGAGTCATGGTGTTGAAGTAACTGAGTCCTGGGCAAGAGGAGGGGGACCTAGACCTAGGGGCTCCTAGGTCTAGGAGGGCCAATGAAACAAGGGGCAGGAGGGGAGCATGGGCCCTGGCCTCACCGCCTGAAGAATGAGTTCCAGCAACATTCCAGGTCTGTCCCACCCAGCCTCAGCCCCTGCCCCTTGGCTCTGCCACTTGGGGATGCTCTAATCCCCTCTGAGGGATGTGGAGGACATGATCTAATCCGGTTCCCCTCACTCCCCCAGGTGCAGGGTGACAGTGGGGGAGACTGGAGGAAGTCGCTGCCTGGTACTGTGAGCCCCTCTCTGATTCCTGGCTGCTTCCTGGGCTACGGGGCTGGAGACATCCTGAGAGGTCTTGGGGTCCCACCCCTACCACCCCAGACTGGTCTCAGCCACCTCAGAATGAATCGGGAGGTTTCCTGGACCTCCCAGACCTCCAGGGGAGAGGGGCTTCACTCCCTTCTTCAGAATCCCTGTAGGATCCCAAAGGAATGTCAGGATCAAGGCTCACTGCCCTTTGACCTTTCCAACTAGGTTCTGTTGGCTTCTCACAGCCTGCTCACAGCCCAGGCTCCCCTTCACCATCCTGAGGGGCCTCCCGCCCCTTAGTGTCCGGTAACTGGAGGAACCAGCTTTGCTCTTTTTTCAGTCTGAGGGGGAGTTGGAGGGAGAAAGGGAGATCCCCCCACTCCCACCCCATCTCCAAGTTCTTCATCCAGGCCGCTCCAGCAGCAGCCTGCCATCTCAAGGAGACAGAAGTCAAAGGTTCAAGTTCAAGCTCTGCCACTGACCACTGAGTGATCTTGGGCAGCCATCACACCTCTCTGGGACCCCCTTTCATCTCTTGATGAGTCTAGGGTATAGAAGTGGACCCCATTCTGCTTCCCCCTCTTCTCCCCAGTTAGCCCTTCTCCATGCACACCCCTTACCAACAGGTACCCAGTCAACTCCTCTTCCTCACTATTTCATTTCCGCAAGCTTTCACAGGGCACACACTGTGTGTCAGACCCTGTGTCAAGGGAGGGGGCCACCGAGGCAAGACACGGTGTCTGTCCATTGCACTAGCTCCTCATCTAGGCCATTTAGAGGAGAGATAAGACCAGAAATCAAAGCAAGACAGAAACATAGAGACTGTTAGATACTCTGTGCATCCAAAGAACTAAAGAGGGACAGGCTGTTTGTGGGACCAAATTAGTTTCTGAGCATAGGTTTGCTGTACTGTTCACACTGGAAGGCTCTTCGGAGGTGAGCTGGTGAAACTGAGGCCCAGGGAGGGGAAGTGCCTCCCCTAAGGCCCATAGCATGTAAGCATCGCATCAGGACCAGGGCCAGAGCTCTGTCCACCAGACCAAACAAGCACCGGGCCTTCTTGGGGGGACAGACTCCAAATTCCCCCAGAGTGGAGGTAGTCAAGGGAGTCATTGCCACCTAGACTGCATGAGACTCAGCTCTGCCACCAGAGCTGCTAATCAGAGGAGACCTGTCCCTGCTTTAGAGGTCTCACATTCTAGATGGGGAGGTGTCCAGTGACAGTAGTAATACAAGGCACAGGAGCCAGGTCCCAGGGAACACATGCGTTCACTGCCAATGAGGGCAGAGGAAGGACATTTATTCTGGTGGTGGGGACTCAGGGAGGACCTCCACAGGGAGTTTGCAACTGTTATAACGGTGTTATCAGCAGAGAGGAGACTCTAGCTGGAGCCCACCCTGCATCTGCCCATAGCAGGTCGGCTTAGCGGTCCTTCTATATGGCTTTCAACAGTTTGGCAACCCTCGCCACCGCAAAAACCATCGCTCAGATTCAGGCCCCTCACTGGAGAACACGAGGCTCAGAGGAGGGCAATGGCATCCCCACGACACTCCCACTGAGTCCTGCCTGGGTCCGACTCCCTGGCATCTGCCCTTTCTGTCCCAAGTCATTCCAGCTGGCTCTGGAAGCGCACAAAGAGTCACCAGGCTAAAAGAACCCTTGAAGAGATTCATCCTAGTGGCGCATGCCTGTAACCCCTGTACTTGGGAGGCTGAGACAGGGGGATCACAGGTTTGAGGACAGCCTCAGCAATGTAGCAAGACTCTCAGCAACCTAGGGAGACCCTATTTCAAGACCCAAGAAAATAAAAAAGGGCTGGGAGTGTAGCTTGGAGGTAGAATGCCCCTGGGTTTAATCCCCAGTGCCAGAGACAGAGAGAGAGACACACACACACACACACACACACACATCCTGTTGGCCTGGAAAGGCAGATGAGACCAGAGGGAACCAGGCTCCTAGGTTCTGGTTCTCTCTGCTTCCTGACTATGCACCCTCCCTCAGCTATCTCCCCAAGACCTCCAAGGAGACCTTCAGAGCTGCGGAGGCTGCACACCTGGTCCAAAGCTGCAGTGATGTCATCTTCAGTTTTCCCGGATGTGGGATCTTCCTATGATGACAGACGAAGTCCACAGGCCTTTCATTCCATGCCAAGGGCAGAATGGAGGGGGGAGGACTGTGGAGGTAGATGCCAATGACCCCCTCTCGCCCCGCCAGGCCAGAGAGGGGACTGGACAGGGCAGAATGCCTGCTTCTGTTAGGCACTTATCTCAGAGCCCTCAGCCTCCAAGGTGCAAAACTCTCCCTCAAGTCTGCCTTCCATCTCTTGCTGCAATTAATTTAATGTATTTGCAGTACTGGGGATGGAACCCAGGGCCTCTCATGTGCTAAGCTAGTGCTCTACCACTGAGCTACACCCCCAGCCCTTCTTGCTGCAATTTAAACAACTGTGCATTCATGTAGTCATCAAAAAATAAAAAGAAAAAGAAAAAACCAACAACAAAAAATCAACTAGTGAGTAGTCAAGTATGGATCTTCCATCGGGGGCCCAGCACCCTGTGCATCAATAGGAGCCACAAAAGAAGTTTAAGGTAAGACCCCAGCGCTTGAGAAGGTCACAGCTCCAAGACCGATGCGCTTTCCCCTTCCACCCCCACACTTCCCATCAGTCCCCACGCCCTACTCCCCTGGCCTTCACTTTTCTCTAGTTTCATTGACCCAGTTCTCCAAATTCTCTGCTTTTTTTTCTGCACCACGTGATCCCAATAGCACAAATCACTCCCCTCCCTGGACCTCAGTTTCACTGTCTGTAAAAAGAAGGGCTCTAGCCGGGTGTGGTGGCGCATGCTTGTAATCCCAGTACTTTGGGAGGCGGAGACCGAAGGATCCGGGTTCGTAGCCAGCCTCAGCTCTCTCTCTCTCTCTCCCTGTCTCTCCCTGTCTCTCTCTCTCTCTCTCCTTAGTGAGGCCCCCCACAACTTCGTGAGACCCGGTTTCAAAATAAAGTATAAAATTAGGGCCGGGGGCGTAGCGCGGAGGTAGAACGCCCCTGCGTTCAATCCCCGGTACCGCAAAAAAAAAAAAAAAAAAAAAGGGCTCTGTCCCCCTTTGTTGGGGAGTGTCTCAAAGATCTCAGAACCCTCTAAGCCCCAGTTGGCTGAGTCAAACAGGGTCAAGCAGCTGGCCTGGCTCCCAGGCCACAGAGGGAAGCCTTCTCTAGGAGGGGCTGGGATCCAAGCTTCTCTCTGGTCCCCGAGGGCAGGGCCATTCTGGCTGACAGCATCCTTGCCCTCCGACATCCTGCCGGTGTCAGCAGCACCTCATCCCAGCCCCACGCAGGGTGACAGCATCGGGCATCCCTCCCCATAGCGGGGCCTCTGGCAAGCTGATGAGCAGGAGGGTGGGGGTCCCCCCACTCCCTGAGTCCTATTACTTAGTGCCACCGCCCTGACTCTGTCATAATTCCCCAATTTTTTCCTCATTTGCATTCTGCCTGTATGTGATTTCGGGGCCGCTCCCTGCCCACTGCATCCCAGGTGCTCCCCAACTCTGCCCTGGAGCCTCCCTCTGCGGGCTGGAAAGGAAGGACGCCAGAACTGGCCGAGGCAGGAAGTGGGAGCTGGGAACAGGCATCGGGCCTCTGGGTCCTGCAAGAGAGGGGAGTCTTGGCAGGGCCCCCAGACCTTGTGCCAGCCCTGGCTCAGGGGCCAGGGTGGGGAAGGAGGGGGTGACGTCCTCCACCTCCCCAGTCTCAGTTTCCTCATCTGTAAACTGGGGTTAATGACACTTAACGAGCAAGGGGGGTGGGGGGCATGTAATTAGCTCCTGCTAGCTCTGGGCTTTGAAGTGGGGTGGAGGAGGGGGCCGGCTGGGCGGGGTGCAGGCAGGACAGAGTTGGAGGCCTGAGTGCGCTGGCCTGCAGGGGGAAGGTGCAGGATGGTAAGGTACCAGGGATCCTCTCCCATGTGGGGGAGATCAAAAAGCTGAGATGGCATGCCTAAGGGGGCTCCTGGAGGCAGGGGGCACACAGTGAATCCAGGGTCTGGGGCACAGGGAGGCCCAAGTGTGGACAGAGGATGCCCTGGGCCACCCAAGGAAGGAGCTGGTGCCCACCACCCCCATTAGGGTGCGGCTGCTGGGTGAGGAAGGAGCGTGTGGGATCCAGACCACAGCTCCTGCACACTGTGCTTCTTGTACCCTGTGACCCACGCTGGCCAGGCACATACAACGGCATGTCTCCATAGGCAAGGGCGACGGCTCCGAGCACAGAGGCTCATGGGAGAGGAGAGGGATGTTGGGAGGGAAGGAGGTTATGGGGACCAAGCCCAGGGAGGTGAGGACAGGAGGGAGGGAGCCACCACCTCCCACGCCCCTGCCCTTTCCGCTTGCCCCGACGTCAGGGCTGAGTCACTGGGAGAGGCCGCTGTCCAGCAGGGGTGGGAGGACCTTGGGGACCAAGGTCTGGACACAATCCCAGGCCAGGCGGTGTATGGGGCACCTTTGGCCTGGTTGGCACAGTTCAAGGATGCAGGCTTGAGCCAACCATCCACAGTCCAGCCACCGTGCATGGTGGGCAAAGCCTCGGATGGGCCTCGGAGGCCCATATGGGAGGGTCAAGAAGTTATCTGTCTACCCCCCTGACTCTAGAAAAGTGGCCAATGAAACCATCCCTATAGACCAAGATATGTTAAGTCCTCCTTCATATCAAACCATAAGTCCTCTTGCTGTAAGCTCATCCATTGGGCCTTCAGCATGGGTAAAGGGCAGGTGGTCACTGCCCTCTCTCCCATCAGACCTTCCCCCCACCTCTGGCTCCTTCCATGTTTTTGAATCTATGGTGCATGGAGGTGGCTGGGTTTGGCCAATGGATGGAATAAATGTGCTCCCACTCATTGCTATGCCAAGCCAAAGACCCCAGGATTAGCAACCCAATGATTGGTTTGGTGGAGCCCTAGAGCCACAGACACAAGTGCTAATTTAGCCTCCAAATAGAAAAAGAACTATTCATTCATTCGTTTCATTCATTCCACAAATTGGTATCGACATCTGCTAGGTACCAGGCGCTGTTCTAGGCATGGGCAGGGGAGACGGGCAGAAGCCCAGCCCTGCAAGGCTCCATCTCTAGTCAGAAGGGAGGGAGTGAAAGCCAGGCGTGGTGACGCACGCTTGTAACACCAGTACTTTGGGAGGCGGAGACCGGAGGATCCGGGTTCGGGGCCAGCCTCAGCTCTCTCTCTCTCTTTCTCTCCCTGTCTCTCTCCCTGTCTGTCTGTCTGTCTGTCTCTCTCTCTACTTAATGAGGCCCTCCGCAACTTCATGAGACCTGGTTTCAAAGAGGTAGAATGCCCCCACGTTCAATCCCCAGTACTGAAAAAAAAAAAAAAAAAAAAAAAGAAGGGAGGGAGTGAGGAAAGGGCCAGAGCCTTTCAGAGGGATACGGGGACTGTTTCCAGAAGAGGCCTCAGAGGAGGAGGATTTCGGCTGTCCAGGGAAGCTCTGAGTAGAGGTTCCACCCATCATAAATCCCAGAGCCCCCCTGGGATTGGGACATTACTTTCCCACTGGCCAACACTGGCCTTGCTGAGCTGGGACCCACCAGCTGGGCCATCTGGAACAACTGATGTGGTGTCCTTGACCCCGCCCTGCCCCATGCCTGAGTGTGTGTCGGGGAGGGTGGCAGGCCAGATTTTTGGGATGCTGGTCCGTGCAGCTTTGCAAACCACTGTGAAATGCAGGGTTTCCTGTTGAACAGTTGTCAAATGTCCAGGGTGAGCTTCCTAAGCTCATCAGCTTCCTAAGCTCATCAGGAGCTGGCTCAGAAGGTCCTGAGAGCTGGGTACCCAGCCTCCCATCACTTTTTTTGTTTTTTGCGGTACTGGGGATTGAACCCAGGGGCATTCTACCTCTGAGCTACAACCCCAGCCCTATTTTTATTCTTTATTTTGAAACAAGGTCTCACTGAGTTGTGGAGGGCCTCACTAAGTAGCTGAGGCTGGCCATGAGGCTGGCCGCGAACCTGGATCCTCCGGTCTCAGCCTCCCAAGGACTGGGATTACAAGCGTGCGCCACCATGCCTGTCTCCTCTGATCACTTTAGAAATGGAGCCTGAGAAGGGGGAGGAGCCCGGCACGGATTGAGAGGTCTAGGCCCGAGCTGCTCCTTGCCCTGTCCACATCTGAGAAGTGTAAGCCAGGTCGTCCTGATCTGTTGGGGGCTTTGGGGACCACTCACCCATACATGCCCACCTCCATCCCACTCAACCTCTGACCCCTGTGCCTTGGGGTCTTGGGACAGCTTGTCACTGCTTCACTTCTCTCCGGGTCAGTACCTCTGTGACCTCTTGGGTTTCCTGTGAACTGGGAGGTGGGGGGAATCCTATAAGGGACCTTATTAGGCCGAGTAAAAATATTGGAATATGGATATATGGATGGTAGATTAGATAAAATATTTCAGCGATGCAAGGTCATGAAATTGATAACTAACTACTCAGTGGTTAGGGAAGGAAATATCCCTGTTCTTGGGAAGTACACGCAGATATTTAGGGGTACAGGGCCATGATATACGCAACTCACCTCAAGTTGTTCAGAGGGAAAACATATACACACACACACACACACACATTATACATATCACACACATGTATGTATTCATACACTCATACATATATATATACACACACATTATACATATCACACACGTGTATATATCATACACTCATACATATATATACACACACATTATACATATCACACACATGTATGTATTCATACACTCATACATA
>PVJS01052441.1:0-13613 GCA_004027185.1 Glis glis
TCTCTCTCTCTACCTAGTGAGGCCCTCCGCAACTTCGTGAGACCCGGTTTCAAAAATAAAGCATAAAAAAAAATAGGGCTGGGGGTGTAGTGCGGAGGTAGAACGCCCCTGCGTTCAATCCCCGGTACCGCAAAAAAAATAAAAAAAATAAAGAATAAAAAATAGGGTGGGGTGTAGCTTGGATGTAGAATCAATCCCCAGTACCACGAAGAAAATAAAAGAGGTATTCTTTAACCACTTGATCTAATATAGCCACCCAGTGACTCCTTATGACATCAACTTGTTTTAATTTCTCTGTATCGCAATCACTTTTCAAAATTATCTTGCTTTTTCATTTGTTCATTTATTTATTTGTTTATTATCTTTCTTCTGCTAAAATTTAAGTACCAACAGGGTATAAACATTGTCATATTCAACACAGTATCCCTGGCAACTAGAATCAAAATTAGAATTCTCAGAGACTACGAGGGTCTACTGTTTGCCTAGAAGGAATGCGAGACTATTGAGGATAATACTTAAAGCAAGTTAATGGTAATTCTGTTGGATGATTTCAGTATTAAATACTCCTTCCCAGAGAATGCTTTTTTTATGGTACAACATGACTATAATAATATGAAATATTATATAAAATATTGCATTAAATTAATATTATACTTATAGTAGCAATATAATATATAATAATATAAAATAATATGATTATATTAATTTTTAAAATAAATAATATAACATTATTATGTCTTTCCAATCAGGAAAGAACACCTATCACTGTGCTGCACAGTTCAATCTATCCTCATTTAACTGGTATTGTTCACTTGAATAACCACTGATGACATATTTTAACAGTTTGTAGGTGGCATTAAGCCAAGATGAATAGCACCATATTAAGTGATTAAAATAAAAAAATTAAAAATTTCAACAGGCTATCTGTCCATGAAACAATTTAACCCAAAGAAAATTGGATGAAGATATTCAGTCTTAAATTTATGTCTAGAAAATAATCTTACAGAATCAGGGAAAGTGTGCTTAGGATTTTAGTTAACACTAAGCTCATTATGAGTTAACAGTGTAATAGAGCTGCCAAGATAAAAAGTGTATATGAACCTAAGCTATAATAAAGGAGCTATAATGCATCGAGCAAGAGAGGTGACTGTCTCATACTGTTTATACTGTTTATACCGTTATACCACATCTCAAAGCCTACTATTTTCAGTAGCCTTGGGTTCCAAATTTTAAAACCATCATTTGGAAACCAGTGCCATTCCAAGGAAAAGTAACTAGGATGGTAAGGCCGGCTTGAAGTTATTTGGTAAAGATGATAGAGACTCCTAGTCTAGAGAAGACCTGAAGGAACATGAAGGTTATCTTCAGATGTGTGAAAAACCTTCAGGGAGAAAAAGAAGTGGACATTTTCAGTATACTAAAATCAATTGGTGAAAACTACAAGAAAGCAGATTCTGGCTGTACTCAAAGAACATATTTAAGGAATCGTTTCAAGTAGATATATCAAAAAATGGAATGTATTTCCTCAGGAAGTAACTGTCCAATTGAGAAGTCTTCAAACAAAAACTGGATGCTTATCTTGTGGGAGATACTGACAAGGGAACTAAAGCATGGAATTAGAGCAGCAGTCCTCAAAGGAGGTATCTGTCGGTAAATGAAGGCTTTCTAAATGGCAGCCAGCCATAATGTTAAAGAAATCCATTTCTAGAAATTCACCTGCTCCAGGTGCATTTTGCCCATTCTCCTCCTCTGCCCTTCTCTTTTATAATCACTTTTTAATGACTTTACAAAAGAAAGTCATATCTCTCATTTATCTCTGTTCTTCATGGAGAGCATTGCCTTGGGGATTAAAAGCTTCTGATCTTTAAAACAGAGACAATTTCAAACCTTAGCAATGGTATCCATAAAGTGAATTATTCCAATGACAAAATTTCATATCTTTCTGCAGTTTAGTTGGGTTTCAAATTCTTTGCTTTCAAAAGAAGTAAAGGGGGACCTAATAGAACAGTCAGCTGGAAAATTATTAAAAGCAGTGTTCCATGATGTTCTAATTTTATTTTGCTTTTCAGAACAATATTCTTTTTTAAACTTCCCTATGATTCTGTTTAGCAACTTTTGCTAAAAGAAATAGTCTCTGACTACTTTGAAGACACATACATTGGACACCTAAATCCATCCTAAAACAGAGGTATGGCATAATATTTTTCATTATTGCATGTTTTTATCCTATAATCAAACTAATTTCAATTCAAGAAGCTAAAGAAAAATGATACTCAATTCATCTTTTAGGAAATTATATTTTAGTTTAGTGTTATTCATAAAAGCTAAAGAAAAATGATTCTCAATTCATCTTTTAGGAAATTATATTTTAGTTTAGTGTTATTCATAATACAGATCCCCCCCCATTTGCTGCTGGGGATTGAACCCAGGGGCATTCAACCTCCAAGCTATATGCCCAGCTCTACATTTTAATTTTTTTTCTAGAAACAGGGTCTTGCTAAGTTGCCGAGAGCCTCACTTTGTGTTGTGTTTAAATGTTTTTGTTAACTGGATAATAATCTTTAAAATCATTGTTTGCAATTTTAACTATCTAAATTTAAGTAGTCTGGTATAAAACTACACTTTATGTCTGACATTTGTCTTTGATTGCCTTATGAAAGTTTGTCTAAAAAAAGCAAAGCATCAGTAACTGGCCCACAGAATAGTATTTCACAAGGTGGCTAGCATGGAATGAAAGTCATGCCGTGTGATTTACAGCAATAATGGTTACCTGTTGAGCTAACCACAAAGTGTACAGATCAAAGTAATATTTTAATTTAGTAGCAGTGATTATTTCTATATCTTCTGTGAGTTTAATAAGTATCAACCCATTATATCCAAATTATCATTTCAGTATAAAGCATTAGAAAAACTAACTAAAACTTGACAAGGCTGGGCATGGTGGGGCACACCTGTAATCTCAGTACTTGGGAGACTGAGACAGGAGGATCGCAGGTTGGAAGCTGGCCTCAGCAATTTAGTGAGGCTTTTAGCAACTTAGTGAGACCCTGTTTCCAAATAAAAAATAAAATAAGGCTGGGGGTTGTAGCTTGGAGGTGGAATGCCATGTGTTTAATTCAAAGCCATGAAAAAAGAAAAAAAAAGAAGAAAGAAAGAAAAGAATACATATAAGATATCTCAAGTCAGGAGCTATATTTTTATCAAATATACTTGAACTGCTTTCAGATTTCACAAAATTTATGCTTATAAGAGTAGTTTCAGATACTTTAATTGTTTCAAATATATTTAAACATTTTTCAGTTAAATTGACTAGCAATAAATTATTTTTCTTGTATTTGCATCTACTTTGACAATTTTTTTTTTTGGTGCTGGGGGTTAAACCCAGGGCATTCTACTTCCAAGCTACACCCCCAGCCCTATTTTTATTCTTTATTTTTGAATCAACATCTCACTAAGTTGCAGAGGGCCTCACTAAGTGGCTGAGGCTGGCTGCGAACCTGCAATCCTCCAGTCTTAGCCTCCCAAGTACTAGGATTTCAAGCATGCGCCACCATGTGCAGCTGACAAAATTTTTATCTTTTATTAAAAAATTGATTGGACCTTAAAATAAGAACATAGCAATTTGCAAGTGACTTCTGTTCAAGTTAAGTATTTTAATAGCTCAGATCAACTTAGTATTAATATGAAGGTACAGTTGAAAAGCAACTGTAAATTTATTAATTACAACAAAGTGGTTTTTTATTTTTCTTGTAATTTTTGTAGCCACTAAAATCTGCATATTGATTCATATTAGAAACATGTGTAAATCATTATTATTGAATTGTATTATGAAAAGTTTGTATTTCAACAAATTCTATACCTGTTTTAGTAAGATAAGTGAGCTTTTCAGGCCAGTGGTATAGTGCTTGGCTAGCAAGTGTGAGGCCCTTGGTTCAATCCCCAGTACCATACACACACACATACACACACAACAAAAACTTGTTCTTAAAAAAATCCCCAAGTACATATACTTTAAATAAATATTAGTCTAGTGATAATACTAATACATCATTAATTCAGATGCCAATTAACATGCAACATATGAAAAAGTTCTCAGAATTGGCTCCAACAATACTATAATGGACAGACACTTCAAAGAAGGAATCTGCTACAAAATAGGGTATTTGAAAGGCATAGACTTTGGAATGAAGCTCCCATATCTGAATCCTGACATTATATATCTTTAGCCAAGTTTTTTAATTCTTTGGAGCCTCAATGTTTTCATCTGAAAATAATATTTCCTACTCTACATAATTATTTGCTGCAATTTTATGAATGATATGATTTGCTACAATTCTTTTTTCCATTCTTGGGATCGAACCCAGAATTCCATTCTTGGGATTCTACCTCCAAGCTACACCCTCAGCCCTATTTTATTTTTAGTTTGAAACAGGGTTTTGCTAAATTATTGAGGCTGGCCTCAAAACTACAATCCTCCTGCCGCAGTTTCCCAGGTACTGGGATTACAGGCATGAGTCACCACACCCAGTTTATTGGCTACAATTTTAAGCATATTTTATATTATATTTTAGTATAAATATCTCTTTTTTATATATAGATCCCAAATGTGGTTCCTTTTCATGATGATATATGTCATCCTACTTATTGGAAGTACTCATGGTGTCTTTCGAAATCAAAGATCTATGAATCCTGAAGCAAATATGAATATTGTAAGTTGTTAGGAAATAAATCTAAACTGCTAAAATACAAGTGAATGCTACTGTTCATATTTTGGAGTTTTTAAGTTAATAGATTTATAGTCAAATGCATATCTTTGCATTTATGTATTTTGATATGGGTCAACTAAAGGTATCTCATCTACTTTTCTATAGTTTAGAGTTTCCTCTATAATCTCTTTGATGAAAATATATAAATATACTGATACCTTCTGAGAGGACATACAAATTCTCTCTTCTGTATATTCACATATTTACAAATTTAAAATACAAGATTAGATACATGAATAGACATGAAAACATTAATGGATACACATGTATTTTAAAATGTTGGCTGGGTATGATGGCGCATGCTTGTAATCCCAGTACATGGGAGGCTGAGACAAGGAGGATCCGGGTTCGCGGCCAGCCTCAGCTACTTAGTGAGGCCCTCCACAACTTAGTGAGACCTTGTTTCAAAATAAAGAATAAAAAATAGGGCTTGGGGTGTAATTAGGAGGTAGAATACCCCTGGTTTCAATCCCCAGTACCTTAAAAAATATTTTGTATGGGTGGGTAGGTAAAGGCATGAGTGACTCGCAGTTAGAAAAGAAGAACAATTAGTGGACGAGTTCTTGAGATATCTCTTTGAGAGCATAGACATATTTTTCTGCTCTTTTATATGTCCTCAAATCCCTAGTGTTTAAAGATTGGTGTTTAGAAGGTATTCTATAAATATTTATTAGCTAAAATTTGAATCAGTGAATTAATGAGAATCAAAGCACATAGGCCCGAGGTTGAGAGAGAACCCTAAGATTCATTATTATATAATGAGTTTGAAATGGCAAACCATTTAAACTTAATGATTAACAATTTTTTGCTAAAAGGTTTGCTTTTACTTTATCCAGAGCCAACTAATTTCCTACTGGGGCTACCCCGACGAAGAGTATAATATTGTAACTGAAGATGGTTATATCCTTGGCCTATATAGAATTCCTTATGGGAAGACAAACAGTAATAATTCAGGTAATTTTCAATTGAAGATAGATTGGTGACTGTCTGGGGCCTGAAGTACTTAACTTTCCTATTTCTTCTCAGTGAACTTAGGACAGAGAAGGATTTTAAGATGAACAGTTAACTTCTCCTATACCTTCCATATGCCTCCAGAGGAGAGTCTGATTTTAGCTTCCTGTACATGGAGTGGTTTTTAAGTATGGTGAAACTGCAAGTTGTTCCTCCCAAGTTTTCTTTGTCAACCACTTTAACCCATTGCCCTTTCAGTTAATGGTATTCACCAGACCTGTTGCTTCTCTAGAATTTCTTTGTTTGACGAGGGGTGATAAATGCTCTGAAACACAATTGCAGCATTAGTCTGGAGGTTTGAAGAAAGACTGGTGAATACTTCCTTCTGTGTCTATGATCCTGTCCTCTGGTAATAATAGAGGGATCAGGTTGGTTGCAATCTCATGGTTCTTTATTCCAGCAGTAGGTATTTGGTATGAGCCATGTGTGGTGCAAACTGCTCTAGAATTTGTCAGGAGACCTCGACTGCAATCCTGGATCGTGCCATTTACTAGTCAAATATGCAATGGATTACTTTTCCTTATTCATTCTATGAATAAACGCCTCTTGTCTCTTCAGATTTTCTCCCTGAAAAGAATGTTTCTCATATTATAGAACATTCACTCAAGCTCTTTTTTTAAACATTAAAGTACACCTCAGAGAAGGCATTCATTTGAAGCAGCCTCAGTCAATGTAATTTTGGATTCTTAAAAGAGTCACATGTAATAGGCAGAAAATTTTAACAGATTTAATATAATAATAGTAAATATTCTTCAGAATATAACCTCTTCTTGCTGGTACTGTAATAAAAGATGTAAAAATATTTTTAAAATACAAGGAGTGCCTTAGAAGCAGAACCTGAGAGAGCATATATGATTTACTGATAGAATACTGTCATGAGAAAGTAATGTGGAAATTAGAGTGGGGTAGGGGGAGGAGCTGAGGAAGGCTGAGATTCAGCTGGGGTCTAGTGCTTTCCGAGGAGCTCCTGGATCCTGTGAGGAGCACTTCAGACATGATTCCACCTTGAAGTTAGGGAGCCAGCCTTTTGCATTTCCATATCAGTTAGTGACTGCCAGAGGCTGGCCCGAGGGGGAGAGGGTGGCATGTCTTGGGTGAGGCTATTTCCGTCTGGCTGAGGGAAATTGCTACAGAGGAAAGAGCAGTGATGAGCCCTTAAGAAAAACACACCAAGATCAGAACTCATACTCATGAATTGCCTCCTCCACCATCCATTCTAGATTCCTCTCCCTCCCACCTGGCTTGCCTGGCGGTGGGGTAAACCAGTCCCTCATCCCTGAGGCTTACTAGCTCTACATCAGATCGTAGTTGTATTGTCCATGGGCAGTTAAAGCAGAGCACAGGAGTAGCAACAGAGGCCTCAGGGGAGGGGGTCACTTCTGTGGGCCCAGTGAGTTCAGGGAAATCTGGGATCAAGTTTCTGAGGTTCTTCTTCCCGAATACCCTCATCTCAAGCCTCAGGATCCAACTTCCGCCCCATCATAGCTCTAAAAAAGGCATGAGTTCTACCCAGCACTGAGAATTCAACCTCCTGGAAGTTCTGCTGTTCTTACAATTGGGTCCTGACCCCGGTTTTCAACATAGTTCCCCTGTGGCTGGAGGGCACGAGGAAGGTTAGATGCTGCCAAGGAGGCCTCACGACTTTCACTCTGGGCCTTGAATTGGTGATAGTCTGCCCTGAACTCTTCGTTTCCCTCTTCAACACACCTCTGGCACTCAGTAACAGCCACCCACATCCACAGACCTTTTCCTTACACTTCCACTGAACTTCTCAACTGTCAGAGGGGCTGTAAAAGCCAGTTATCCCTTTTCTGGATCTTATTCCAGCTCCCTGCAGTCTAACATTGAGTGCCACAACACGCAAGATTCAAAACTCTAGCTACAACCAGCAATGTGACCCTTCCTGCCAGCCAACCAGGAGTAAGCCAACTCCACAGTCCCATCCTTAACTTTCTGCTTCCTTAACCACTTTTGGTGGTAAATCTTATGTTGAGGTCCCCAGAAATAGAACCTGTGACAGGGATGTGGGTGCACATGATTTTTAAAAGGAATATCAGAAGAAGAAGGGAAAAAAAGGTAATGAGAAAAAAGCAAAAGAGAGGAAACAGAGGACAGGGTTAAGCAAGAATGTGCTTAACTGAGGTCTCAACTGAGGTTTAGCTTCAGCCTGGTGCCTTGTGGTGATAGAAAACATGAATTACATCAGCATTAACCGGGCGTGGTGGTGCGCGCTTATAATCCCAGTACTTGGGAGGCGGAGACAGGAGGATCGCAGGTTCGAGGCCAGCCTCAGCTACTTAGTGAGGCCCTCTGCAACTTCGTGAGACCTGGTTTCAAAATAAAGGATAAAAAATAGGACCGGGGGTGTAGCTCGGAGGTAGAACGCCCCTGGGTTCCATCCCCAGTACTGCAAAAAAAAAAAAAAAAAAAAAAGAAATACATCAGCGTTGATCTAAACTTGAAGCAAAGAAGTTGGTCTTTTGTACCTTTGTGTCACATGTTAAAGTATGGATTTGGCTCCCTCCTCCACTTGTGGGGGGACTTCCTTAAGCCAAAATTGTATTATTCAAAAGGTTTTACTTTCGAAAAACCTTGGAAGTACAGATTAGGGCTCTGGGAACTCAGGTGATTAAAACAGTGGCTCTAATGATGACACCAATATTGAATATGCTTATGAGAGATATGATCATAAGATCGTTTTATGGAATACAAAAGCCAGAAAGTCATAAAATATCTTATGTAGGTGTTATATAAAATGTGTAGAAGTACCCAAATTACTATTAGATATTTGATGTTTTCTATCCCCAAAATTTATATATTTAAATGGGACATGACCTAATTGTTTCCTTGGTTATTTGAGAGAAAGCTACTAGTAAACTATATTAAACAGCTTTCACATACAATGGGATTAAATATTAGGAACATACTCCATTTATGTAAACAATTCTTAAAACCTTCAAACTGTTATATATTAAAGGTTTGAATTTCAAGTAAGAGATTTCATGTAGATACTACACAGTTTAAAAAGAAGTTTTCGGCATTCCCCCCAGCTCAACGGCTTGTTGTATATTTGCAACATGGTTTGCTTACATCTGCCAGCAGCTGGATTTCCAACCTTCCCAACAACAGCCTGGGCTTCATCCTGGCAGATGCTGGTTACGACGTGTGGATGGGGAACAGCAGAGGAACTACCTGGTCCAGGAAACACGTGTACCTAAAGTCGAATTCCAAGGAGTTCTGGGCTTTCAGGTACAAATAAAATGAAGTCAACTTTCATTTTATTTTAGAAGCATATTGAATATTTTATTTCCTTTTTGAGTGGAATAAAATAAAATACACATCTGACTCTTTTCTCAATTCAGGAGTTTCGATAGACTGCAAAAATTTATGTAAATTTTAGCCTGAAAAGTAAAGTGCTTATTTGACTGAGCTTGTTTGTTTCTCTTGTTTCAGCAGTAACTTTTATTTCTTACTTAGTACCTATTGGTTAACACCCCTTGCTACAACTCATGCGTTTAGTCTAGCCCACTGTTTTTATAATATACCAACATCCTCTTTATAAGACTGGCTGTGGTTTTATTTCCCTGACTTTGGGTTCCCCACAGAAGTCTCTATTCAGTATGTACATTATGCATACTTTCTTAATGACACCCAAAGAGGGTTGAAAACTGCCTTTATTCACTTACCTATTTATTATCTTCAAATGTTAGTATAACATTAGTAGAAAGGGTTATTTTTATTTTCCTTTTTCTTTTGCAGTTTTGATGAGATGGCTAAATATGACCTTCCAGCTTCCATTGATTTCATTGTGAAACAAACAGGACAAGAAGAAATATTTTATGTAGGCCATTCGCAGGGGGCCACTATTGGTATGACAAGAAAGATTATTGCTATTTTCCGATTAATGACTTGAAGCACTCAATAATATATAAACCAATGCTTAGTATCCTCTATATAAGAAGGCAAGGACTTTTAAAGTATATTTGAAGTAAATATTAAAACAATTTTACGTTTATTGTCGCTCACCCAAAGTGTACGATTTATCTATGTGAAAATCTTACTTATCTCATTTTCATCATTGCCAGTTCTGAAAATGATCAATATTGCTGACTCAACGTAATTATTCCTGATTTTAAACTACTACTGTGTTACAAGTCCTATTTATTATTAAAGTATCATCTTTTATAATTATTTCTAAAATCCTAATTATCAACATTATGTTTTGATCAATATAAGCCACATGCTGAGTGGTCAAAAATATTTGATAAGCCAGGCGTGGTGGCTCTTGCCTGTAATCCCAGTACTTGGGAGGCTGAGACAGGAGGATTGCAGGTTTGAAACTAGCCTTAGCAATCTAGCGAGACTCTCAGCAACCTAGCAAGACTCTGTTTCAAAATAAAAAATAAAAAGTTGGGAGTGTAGCTTGGAGGTAGAATGCCCCTGAGTTCAATTCCTAGTGCCACAAAATTATATGTACATATATGTATATGTATATATGTGTGTGTGTGTGTGTGTGTGTGTGTGTGTTAGCAAGTGAATTAAAAATGAGTTACTTGATTGTTCAGAGATGATTTTTATTTTTTATTTTGATTTTATTTTTTTGTGGTACCGGGGGTTGAACCCAGGGTCGTTTTACTTTCGCGCTACACCCCCGGCCCTATTTTTTTATACTTTATTTTGATACCGGGCCTCACTAAGTAGAGAGAGAGAGAGAGACAGACAGACAGACAGGGAGAGAGAAAGAGAGAGAGAAAGAGCTGAGGCTGGCCGCGAACCCGAATCCTCTGGTCTCCGCCTCCCAAAGTACTGGGATTACAAGTGTGCGCCACCACGCCTGGCTCAGAGATGATTTTTAAATTCATTTCTGTTATGACTTTTTTTTTACATGCTAGTAATTGCTTAAGAATAGTAATAATTCATATCCTATTTTCTTTCAGCTTTCATAACATTTTCCATGATGCCACAGATAGCTGAAAGAATAAAAATATTTTTTGCCTTAGCACCAGTGTTTACTATTAAACACACAAAATCTACTTTAATTAATATGGCAGATAAATTGAAGTCAATAATAAAGGTATGTTTACCTTTCTTTTGTGTAATTGTTAACCCAAAGTGACAATGATTTTGTGCTTTCAAAATAAGAATTCTTGACTATTTTTGCATAGATGGATGTATGACCAGGGATTAGTTTAATTTATACTGGATTCTTGCCTTCATTTATACAAAGGAATAGAATATTACTTATCTATATTACCTTTAATATCTCATTGTGAGAGGAAACAGAGTGGAAAAGCCATCTTTATACTCTGCTTCTATGTCTTTAATTTAATTTGTTTAAACTACTGTGAGATAACTCATTTGGTTGTATACACAGTAAACTCACTCTGTGACTTCTTAATTGCTTATTGTGGTCTTCCAAATGTGAATGAAGTACATTTATTTTACAGGCTTTTACTGGCAACAAAGACTTCTTACCTAAAACCTCATTTAACAAATTTGTTGGTTCAAAGCTATGTCCATTACCAATTTTTGATAAGATTTGTTTGGACACCTGGTTTATGATATTTGGATATGACACAAAGAACTTAAATATGGTGAGAGCAAGTTGTATTTAAAATGTATTTTTGCCAATTTTGGAAAGCAACTCTTAGTGTTTATGTTATGCCTCATGTTTGTCATCTTATAATTAATCTACATATATCAGTAGCTAGATTCTTAGCATATCTGATTTTATGAGTATAACATTATGCAACTAATTTGCATGCCGAGATTCTTTTGCTTCCATATTTGTCTTGTTCTTAATATATATATATATATATATATATATATATATATATATATATATATACAGTAGTCCTCCCTTATGTATGGCTTTGCTTTTCATGGTTTCAGTGATCTGTGGTCGACTGCTGTTTGGAAATATTGCTACAATGCAATAAGGAATTAATATATTTCGAGAGAGACAGAGAGTTAGAGACCACATTCACATTCATTTTTTGGTACCAGAGGCATTCTACCTCCAAGCTGTACCCCATCCTGATTTTATTTCTTATTTGGAAACAGTGTCTCACTAGGTTGCTGAGAGCCTACCAAAATTGCTGAGGGTGGCTTTGAACCTGGCGATCCTCCTATCTCCCAAGTACTACTCCCAAGTGTGCACCACCATGCCTGACCACATAAGTTTTATTACAGTGTATCATTATAATTATTTGATATTATTATTAGTTATTATTGCTAATCTCTTACTGTGCCAAATTTATAAAGTATATATGATTAAATTAAATATATAATTTATATGTTATATACAAATATAAACTATGATCTTACTCCATATATCTACATATATGTAAGAACACAGTTTATATAGGGTTTGGTACTATCTGTGATTTTAGTCAGCTATTGGGGGTCTTGGAACATACCTCTCACAGATAATGGGGGTACCCATTTGGGGTCTTGGAACATATCCCTCACAGATAGTGGGGGACTCCCATACATTCTAATTTTCTGCCGAAATACTCAGTTTTATGAGCCATTTTGACTTATTTTAATACTTTAACATACTAACGCTTACTTAAATGTCTTTCCAAATTCCAGTGTGTGCCTAATTGCTGCATCTGCTTCCATTGCCTATTTTATGTATTTCCTGTTGGTTATATTTTCCTGTTTCATTCCGTGGTTCATGCATTTTTATTGCATACAGGGCATTGTAAGTGATATGCTGCCTCTCCTGGTTAAGTTACTGTCTTCGTCTGTTTCAGGCTGATAGAACAGAATAGTTGAAACTGGGCAACATACACGGGAAAGAAACTTATTGTCCCACAGTTCTGGAGGCCAGAAAGTCCAAGATCAAGGCATTGACCCCTGGCCTTCTTGCTGTATGATCACATGCTAAAAGGCTGACTGGCAAATAGGCAAATGGGGGGTGACCTCTCCCTTTTATAATGGCATTAATCCCACCCATGAGGGCAGAGCCCTTATGGACCGATCTCCTCTCAAAGGTGGGACCTCCCAACATTACACACATGGCCACCAAACTTCAACATGAGTTTGGAAAGGAACAAATATTGAAACCACATAGTTACCTTCCCCTCAAGAGTTGTCAAGGCTTCTTTTTAGGCTTTTTGGGTGGGTCTAATTCCATTCAATCCTTTCTAATTCAAGGGTCTACTTACCTTAGTAACCTGCTGCCTAACATCCAACTCTAGCAGTCAGGCACACTGATTTTTGTCACTTCTATTCAGTAAGTCTGTCATTTTCTTAGTTTCATTTCACTCTACTCCTTTGGAAAATGCCCTCAGGATCAAAGTTGGAATTAATGTAAGGTTTTCTTCTTGTGTTTTTCTTCTGTAGATGTTCTTATCCTGTGTTGGTTGCCTTTTAGTTTCTGTAAAACATAATTGTTTTATAATTCGCATTCAAAAATATCTGAAATATTAGTAAGGTTTTCTCTAACAATTTATTTTCCTTTTTGCTTATTCTCATTTGGTACCTCATCTTCTCTTGTACTTGCTTTTATTTAACAGTGAGGTTCATTAATTATGAAAAATCATTTTCAATAGTAATTTGATTAATAAGACGAACCTTTTATTTTTCTTGTGAGCATGAACACTGTTTACCCTTTCAAGTACTTGAGGTCACTCTGAGATCTGGACCACTGGATGTCCAATTCACTAAACTGAGGTTCCCAGGGACTACCTAGGCAATATAAACTTATACTTCTTATTCAGCTTTACCCTGGATGCTATAGAATTTGGGACCCCAGTATCATGGAGAATGTTTCTTTTCCAAATCTCCTCACTTTGGAAAAGTTAACCCTAACCCTGGGCATTGATATTT
>PVJS01052442.1:0-12500 GCA_004027185.1 Glis glis
AATAAAAAATAGGGCTGGGGGTGTAGCTTGGAGGTAGAATGCCCGTGGGTTCAATCCCCCAAACCACCAAAAAAAAAAAAAAAGAGCCAGACATGGTGGCGCACATTTGTAATCCCAGTACTTGGGAGGCTGAGACAGGAGGATCCGGGTTCGCGGCCAGCCTCACCTACTTAGTGAGGCCCTCCGCAACTTAGTGAGACCCTGTTTCAAATAAAGAATAAAAAACAGGGCTGGGTGAAGCCCGGAGGTAAAATGCCCTGGGTTCAATCCCCAGTACCAAAAAAAAAAAAAAAAAAAAAAAAAAAGAAGAAGAATCAAGGCAGCTATGGAGAAGGAATCTTTATTCACCCAGTATTCTGCAAAGCTTCTAGATCTCTGGGAAAAAAACTCACCATGGCAAGATAAAACCAAGTTCCCCCAATTTTCCGAGGCTCAGGGTAGGTGGCACATATTGGTGTTGGTTTGCACATAGAGGCAGGGGTTGGCCCGCTGCAGCCTTTCCATCCTGCGGCTCTTTCAGCCTCAGAAATGACTGAGATGTGGCGGGGAACAGGAGAGCCAGGGAAGCTGGCATGGAGGAGGTCTTGGGGAATGATGTGGGCCATAGGGAACTTCAGCTCATGCAGTTCCTGACTCATATGAAAGAGTGATATTAAAACAAACACATAACCCAAAAAATAACAAGCCCTTCCTGACTTACCCTGACTTACTCTGGTCTGGTTAGCCACCTGGTTTCACTGGACTATTTTATTAGCTGAGTAACAGTCAAATATTGACCTCCAAAAGTAGCAACTTCATGGTTTCCCCCTAATGTTTTGAGCATATTATGAATTTCATTATAGAGAAATAAAGGTTTTTTTTCCCTCACTCTGGGGATAAATAGTGAAAAGAATGTATGTCTTCAAAGGACAGTAGTTGATTAAAAAGGGGGACCAAGCAGGGCATGGTGTTACAGTCCTGTAATCCTGGTGTTTGGGAGGCTGAGACAGGAGGATCACAGGTTTGAGGCCAGCCTCAGCAATTTAGTGAGACCCTGTTTCAAAATTAAAAATAAAAAGGGCTGGGGGTGTAGCTCAGAGGTAGAATGCCCCTGAGTTCAATCCCCAATGCAAAAAAAAAAAGAAGAAGAAAAAGAAAGAGTAAAAATAATTTAAGAGGAACCATGAGGCCGTGGTTGGGTGTGGCAGTGGGACTGGCAGCAGCAACCTTTGCCCAGTAGGTAAGAGCTTGGGGAAGGATACGCTTTTCATATTAATTCAAAACTTTATACCGCCCTCTCTACAAACTGAGCAAATAAACACACTGACCACTGGGGGCCTTTGCTTTCTACGTGGAAAGGCTGAGCACCTCAACAGTATTCAGAATAATAATAACCCAGTGCACACATACGTATTTGGTATGCCGGGCAAATACCTTAAGAATGTTACATACATTATCTCCTAAGAGCCCATAAAGTGGTTATTATCTCCACTTTACAGACAAAACGGGCTCAGAGGGGTTTAGTAACTTACCCAAGGTCACACAGCTTGTGAGTAGAAGTTGGTATCTGAATGCAGAGGCCTGCCCTTCACCATTATACTACCTAGATTTCCAAAGGCGGCAATCTCTCAATAACAACTAACGGAGCTCCTCTCTGGACCAAATGCTCCACGAGGTACTGGAACCAAGAGGCTGTTGTGTTGATTCCCACCACTTGACCCTGGATTTCCATTTGTCAGTCAATGGTCAACTTCTTGATGTTGGTCTTCCATTTTGCCAGTAGTTTCTTCGATGGCGTCTAGCCTGCCCTATGTTCTTCCTGGTGGCATTACCCAGCAGGCAGATGGACCTTTCACCCCAAACCAGGGAGACACTGGAGGGGAAGCCAAGCTTGCAGAGAGATGGGGACCAAGAGAGAAGGTCAGAGGCTTGCATTTCCTTGGCGTCTCCTTGAGAACGCTGCTTCTCCTGGGGAACAGAACCTTGAAGAAGCTCCTTATCCTCCCTCCTCCCCATCTGAGGACGCTGGACGGGTCAGATGGATGGGTGCGTGTGCAAATTGTTGAGGCCATCGGCAAAGACCCGAGGCCCGTTCCAGGGCTGCATGCAGATGGGGAAATTAGCAGGGCTTCTTACTTACTAATCAAGCCCTTAAATCCTTGGTGTGGTTCAAAGTCAATGTCATTTTGGACTTATGAGTGTCGTAAGACTGGTTGTCTTTTGATGATAATGTTAATGAGTGAACATTAGATTCCCCATTCCATTACTGAATCTCTGGTGACAACCAGCCCATAGGGAGTATCCAGTATATATATTCTAGGTCCTTTAGACATGTTTGCCCACATTCCTGCCAAGAAGAGTATCATCCCTTTTTAACTTAAAAAAAAAAAGTAAGACTCTTCTTCCAGTAACCAGCTGTTGTCGTTTTAAATTTTTTTTTTTTATTTTGAAACAGTGTCTCACTAAGTTGCTGAGGGTGTCTCTAAATTGCTGAGCCTGGCATCGAACCTGAGATCCTCCTGTCTCAACCTCCCAAGAACTGGGATTATAGGCATGCGCCACCACACCTTGCTTTTTGTTGCTGTTGTTAACTGAATTTCATCATAGCTGTCATCAAATTATAGCATCGTTGTCAATTAATAAGACTTCTGTGAGAAAGCAAAGTGGCCCACATCTTATGGTTTCACCCTAAGCACTGCCCCACCCTCGGGCCCAGAAGTGGGTTTCTCCATTTATTTCTTTAGTGACTAAAATATCTTTATGAAATTAAAAAGAAAAACCACAGAGGAATAAGATTAAATAGTTTGCTTAAGGTTTCCCAGGAGCAAGATCAGCCTTGAACCCATGTCTGTCCAAGTCTCAGTCCTATGCTATTTCCTTACTGGGCCTCTGTTAAGGAAGAAGAGGCAGAAAAAAAAAAAGAGTATAGCACACAGCTTGCTACGGTGATATTAGCAAAATTATCAGGAAAAAAATGTGTAGCTGAGTGAACACATAGAGGCTCCGGTGTGTGACTTACGAAGTATGAATCTGGCCGAGCGGCTGAGCTTCCCTGTCTGTTTCTTTATCTATACAATGGTCATAATGAAACTACCTTCCTGCCAGGAGCGCAGTGCGTATTGAGTGAGACATTCCTTCAAGGCCTCTGTCGCATGAGGATAAAACCCAAAAAGGCTTCCTAGGGCCTGGCCCAGCTCCTGCCTTTGTCCTTACTCACCCTGATGCTCTGCAAGTCCCGGCCACGCTGGCCCTTCAGGTCTTGAGTGAGCCCCGCTCCCTCTCGCCACAGGGCCTTTGCGCGATTAGTTTCACCTGCCTGCAGCACTTCCTCCTTTCCTCCCCAAAGCGCTCTTTGGGGGAAGACCTGTTTTCTTGACATCCAGGTTAAATTTCTTTTCTAAGCTCTACCATCTCCCTATCTCTGTTCTTCATTGCCTTTACAGTAGTTTCCATACATTTCATACATGTATTTCATACATCAACACCCTTTCCCATCTAGACTATAAACATGTAATGGCTGGATCTCTTTTTTCATGTAACAAACTTTCTTTCTTTCTTTCTTTCTTTCTTTCTTTCTTTCTTTCTTTCCTCCTTCCTTCCTTCCTTCCTTCCTTCCTTCCTTCCTTCCTTCCTTCCTTCCTTTGTTTTTCAGAACTGGGGATTGAATCCAGGGGCATTCTACCTCCGAGCTACACCCCCAGCCCTATTTTTTTATTCTTTATTTATTTTTTGAAACAGGATCTCACTTAGTGGTGGAGGGCCTCACTAAGTAGCTGAGGCTGGCCATAAACCTGCAATCCTCCTGTCTCAGCCTCCCAAGTACTGGGATTACCAGCATGCGCCACCATGCCTGGAGTAACAAACTCTCTCTCACTCATCCTGACTTACTCTGGTCTGGTTAGCCACCTAGCAGGTAGCACCGTGCTTGGTACCCAGCTGTGTTAGGTACTTGTTTGTTCAATAAATGAATGAATGAGTGAATGTAAACCACACCCTGTGTCTGGCGTCCACAAAGCACATAAACATACGATATTGTTGCCACTATTATATAAAGTGCCAGGAATCACTTTAAGAGTTAATATAAAAGTGTCAGTTGATAATACAAGTGATAGCATAAAGGGAGTGTATTAGTTATATTTTCCCACAGCAATGGTAACAAACAACTACAAAACTCAGAGGCTCCAAACCATATACATTTATTTACATTTTGCAGGCCAGCTGAGGGATCCTCTGATCCCACTGCACACACTCACTGGCTAGTGTAACCAAATTCTTCCTTTACCTGGTTGTCCCATCTGGGATGCCAATATGAACCCGTTTCTCCTCTTATTGGGTTCTTGGTCTTTGAAATTTAAGAACAAAGACCACAGTCTATACAAGGGTGGGTATAGGGGTATAAAGATATATTTTAAGCCAAGGGAAGATAGAAGACAAAAAAGCTCCCTCCACACAGGAGGGAGGGTTCCCCGGAAGAGAGTGACTGCTGAAGTTCTTGGGAGGTGGCTTTTTATCCCTTCCTGTGGTTCCCCATCTGCTCTTTTGTGATTGGTCAGAATTGGGGTCTTGGGTCCCAATGTCTGTTGCCCAGTTTCAGTCCTTAGTCTGAATCTTTATCTTACAGGTTGGTGGGCTCTTCTAATCTCCTGACACCATTTGCCTGCCTCCCCCATTCTTTCCCCTTTGACCTCTCTTGGGGCTGAAGTTTTGTATTAACTTGCACTGTTACTCCTGTAGTATCTATTAGCCTTCCCTGTCTCTGTTCTTTAGAGAAAGGGTTTCCTTTAACCCTTTCTATTCCTAGGTCCTCTGCCCTAACCTGCCTAGTGTTCCTGTCAGGGGAAGACAGGATAATTCTGTGGGTTCTTGACCTCCATGATGAAAAGAATATTAACACGTGCCATCAGAGAAAAGACAAAGGTTTAATTCAAGAAAGATTGGGATACACGTTCAGGGAGACGTGGGCCACCTCAAGAGGGAGAGAGCGAGCGCCTCTGCTCGGGAGAGAGCGTCCATCCAAGCAAGCAAGAGAGCCTTTGTGGCCTTTTCAGTTCCTTTATAGAACCCCCATGAGGGGGTAGGTGGGGTCTAACAGTGGAGGTCTGAACTTCCTCTTAATCTTCAGTTTCCTTAGCAACTGATGGTGGTGGCTGTCTGGTGTCTGACCTTTGTCCTCCTCATAGACCCTTTGTTTATACTAAGCATCTTAGGAATCTCAGGTGGGGAGAGGGGCCATTGTGATTAAGGGTGTGGACTCATGAGACTTGTGCCTAAGACAGAACACACCCTGTAGGGTAGAGTTAGAGATCACAGACTTTCCAGATTTTAAAACTATATTTTCCTTCCCCTTGTCTCCTTTCTACCTAAAATTTTTCTCTCTTCTATTCTACCACATCATTCCTAACTCCTCAGTAGTGGCTTTGTGGATTTGGGTTAAGTTCTTCCCGCATAGGGGAGTCTGCTGCCTGGGGTCTCCTGGGCTGAGACAATGGGGACACTTTAGCTCTGCTCATGAGCTCGCCCTCCAGCATGCTGGCCAGGGCAAACCGTCCTCTGCTCCACTGCAAACACACGGCATTGGCTTCCAGAAAGGGTTGGTACAAAGGAAGGAGAGACAGGAACAGTGGTTCTTCTCCTAGATGTGTGTTTCTGGCCTGTTTCCCAGCTGCACCTAATTGCAAGCCCCTAATGTTAAGTGGAAGAATAAATAAAAACCTAATTTCTGATGTCCTGAGTAAGCGAGCGTTTGTTCTCTGGTTCTTCGTCTGGCATCTTTCCGCAGAATAGTAGCACCTCTTTGAATTAACTGGAGGCCACTAAGCTCGGGAGTAGAGACAGTGCCTTCTGAGCTTCTGACATAGCCTGAGACAGGATGGGTGTGAGCTCCAGTCCAGTCCAGAGACAGCACTGCTCTTGAAGATGGCAGCACGCAGTGGATTCACACACAGGCCTCGTCTTTCTGTCTTCTCTGCCTACCTCCCCTTCCTTTCTCTTCCTTCTGTCTTATTCTTATTCTGGTTTGCAGGATGGTTCTGGATGAGGTTAATATTTGAAACAGCAGACTGAATAAGGCGGATTGTCCCCATTAATGTGGGTGGGCCCTATCCCATCAGCTGAGGGCCTGAACAGATCAAGAACTTTGACACTCCTGTAAGGAGGGAGAGTCCTCCTTCCTGACTGCCCTTTATCTGGAACATCTATTCTTCCTCACTTTTATGCTTGAACACAGGCTCTTTCTGGGTCTCATGTTCACCATTTTGGGACTGAAAATACACCATCTCTCTTGCGTCTCCAGCTTGTCAAATATAGATCTTGGGACTTGTCAGCCTCCACAATCTTAGGAAAGACTTCCTTATAATACCCACCCAATCCCAGGCACATGCCCTATTAGTCCTCTTTCTCTGGAGAATACTATTGTTACTATTACTATTATTATTGTTACTATTGCTATTGTTACTATTACTATTGTTACTATTGCTATTGTTACTATTATTTATTACTATTATTTTGTGTTACTATTACTATTGATACTATTACTCTTACTATTGCTACTATTTTTACTATTGCTATTGTTACATTGCTATTACTGTTACTATTACTATTGTTACTATTGCTATTGTTACTATTACTTATTACTATTATTATTTTTGTGTTACTATTACTATTGATACTATTACTATTGCTACTATTTTTACTATTGCTATTGTTACTATTACTTGTTACTATTACTATTTTGTGTCACTTTGATTCATTACACTACAGAAAACCCTAGCTTCAGTGTATCTGTTTAAGTTTGCAACAAATTTTACAGAATTTATTTATTTATTTATTTATTTATTTTATTTTATTTTATTTTTTGCGGTACCGGGGATTGAACACAGGGGCGTTCTACCTCCGTGCTACACCCCCGGCCCTATTTTTTATACTTTATTTTGAGACCGGGTCTCACGATGTTGCGGAGGGCCTCACTAAGTAGAGAGAGAGAGAGACAGACAGGGAGAGAGAGAGAGAGAGAGAGAGACAGGGAGACAGAGAGAAAAAGAGTGTGTGCGCGCGCGCGCGTGCGCAAGCTGAGGCTGGCCGCGAACCCGGATCCTCCGGTCTCCTCCTTCCAAAGTACTGGGATTACAAGCGTGCACCACCACGCCCGGCTACAGAATTTATTTTAAACTGCAAACATTATTCCTAGATTAGACTTTGCTAAACCTCTTCAAAGAAGTAGAGTGGAATTATCCAGAAAGTAGTTAAATTAACTTCTTAACTGAGTCTTTAGGAACTATGAATTCATTAACTAGAGATTTATTTTCTAGCAACTATCTATCCAGAGTAGTGTGCCTTACAAATTAAAATTTGCGTTCATGTTTTAGCTTATGGAAATGCAACTACCGCAATAGTATCAATTAACCAAAAGGTAATTCTCGAATTGTTGCATTAAACCAAACATTTCTGAGTTATGAATAATGAGGAGACACCCTGCCCCCCCAGCACATGTTCAGAATAAATTGTCGATGAAGTCTCCGTTCATCTTCTTTCAAAGACTCCATAATGCCCAAAATCAGGACTGGGTTGCATTGCATCTTGATTGTTACTATTACTATTTTTTGTGTGTTTCCATCTGATTCATTATGATTGACATAGTAGCTGGATGGGCAAAGTTTTATTAAATCATCAAATAGCCAAACAGCTAGGCTAAGATTATTAAAATCAGAACCCAGACCAGGCATGGTGGTGCATGCCTGTAATCCCAGTATTTGGGAGGCTGAGACAAGAGGATCACAGGTTTGAGACCAGCCTTGGCAACTTACCAAGACTCTCAGCAACCTAGCGAGATCCTGTTTCAATTTTTTAAAAAATAAAATAAGGTAGCCGGGCGTGGTGGCGCATGCTTGTAATCCCAGTACTTTGGGAGGAGGAGACCGGAGGATCTGGGTTCGCAGCCAACCTCAGCGCGCATGCGCGTGCGCGGTCGATCTATCTCTCTCTCTCTCTCCCTCTCTCTCTCTCTCTCTCTCTACCTAGTGAAGCCCTCCGCAACTTCATGAGACCCAGTTTCAAAAATAAAGCATAAAAAAAAAATAGGGCTGGGGTGTAGTGCGGAGGTAGAACGCCCCTGCGTTCAATCCCCAGTACTGCAAAATAAATAAATAAATAAAATAAGGTAAAAAAGGGCTGGGGGTGTCAAGTAAAGTGGAAATAGAACACCCCTGGCTTATATCCCCAGTATATACATACATACATATTATATAAATAAATAAATATAATTATAAATATGTTTATATATATTTTTATGTTATATATTATTATATATTATATATTATCATATATAAAGCCGGTCATGGTGGCACACTCTTATAATCCCAGTACTTTGGAGGCTGAGACCAGAGGATTGCAGGTTCACAGCCAACCTCAACTACTTAGTGAGGCCCTCCGCAACTTAGTAAGACCCTGTTTCAAAATGAAGAATAAAAAATAGGGCTGAGGGTATAGTTCGGAGGTAGAATACCCCTGTGTTCAATCCCTAGTACTGCAAAAAGAATTTTTAAAAAATCATATATAAGCTATACTATTATATTAATTAATAATAATTAATAATATATAATTAATAATATATTTCATTAAAATATTATATCAATTAATATATAAGCATATAATATTATGTATAATATATTATATTATCATATAATTTATATTTATATAAATAGTACTTCGATTATTCACATGCATTCAACTGATTAATTTCATTGAGCCAAAGAACGTACCCCAGGAACACCTGTATCAGACATGGAGGAAAAGGTAGCGTCTCTCTGCTTCAGACCCTCTCTGTTAAACCCCAGGCTGTGGTCCATTCCATGAGCCTCATTCTATCTGGGTCTCACTCTCTTCAATCCCCATGTTACTCCATCTCCCACAGTCACCCACGGTTCACCCTTGTGAAACAGAAATGATTTCCTTGGCTCTTCCCCATCATGGCTCCTTGAGTGTGTACCTCATCTCCTGACCTAGTCCATAGCACCTTGCCGTGCAGCTCATCTCTGCCTCATGGTCTCTCCATCATCTTGCAATGGCCTGTAGCACTGGTTGACACCTTAATACTTGAAGAGACTGGGGCACTGGTAGACAACCAGGACCCTGGCATGCCATTACATCCCTCTCTGGTTTCCCAGGCACTATCCTGGGACAGCTTGTTATTCCTCTCTGACCTGCTGAAAGAGGGTCTCTCCAGTTACCATATAATGATTAGTGCTGACTTTCTTGCTCCTTATGACTGCACTATCTAAATATTTTCTCCTATGACCTCGAGATAGCCCTTTCCTTAGCATCTCTCCTACCTGAATGACAGATTAAGTTGTCTTTCGCTTTGCCCAGTTGACTATACCAAACAGGTTCTTGCTGGAACACTTTGTGGATTGTGCTAGAAAAGGTCATGGATTGGAGAATGATCAATATTCTTTAAAGTGGTATGGCTAAATGGTCAAAACATGGTTGTAAATTACCCCGGGTTCTTATTCTTTAAGAGTCAGTGCCAAGTCCCTGTGACATAGCTGTTATGTCCACAGAATTCCCAATATTGGCATTTAGCCCTGTTACTGAATTTAATATGGATGGTTACTCAGTTTCTTAAACTCATGGTGTATTGATCTAGTAAATTATTTATTTATTTATCTATTTATTTATCTATTTATTTATTTATTTATTTATTTATTTATTTATTTATTTTGGTACTGGGGATTGAACCCAAGGGCATTCTATCTCTGAGCTATACCCCTAGTCTGTTTTTTGTTTGTTTGTTTTATTTTGAAACAGTGTCTCTCCAGGTTGCTGAGTCTCACTTTGTTGCTGAGGCTGGTCTCAAACCTGCGATTCTCCTTTCTCAGCCTCCCAAGTACTGGGATTATAGGTATGCACTATGTCCACCCTGAAATCATAATTTTATTATGTTTTTTCTTCTTTCTTTCTTTCTTTCTTTCTTTCTTTCTTTCTCTCTTTCTCTTTCTCTTTCCCTCCCTCCCTCCCTTCTTTCCTTCTTTCCTTCCTTCCTTCCTTCCTTCCTTCCTTCCTTCCGTGATATTGGGGATTGAACCCAGGGGCATTATACCTCTAAGCTACACCTCCAGCCCCTTTTTTTTTCTTGTTTTGAAACAGGGTCTTTTTAGATTGCTGAGAGTCTCACTACATTGCTGAGGTTGTCCTCAAACCCATGATGATGTCTTAAGTTAGTTCATGAGTATGTAGAAATTAAGGGGAAATGGATAAAAAATATACCACTATGAAAATCACCCTAGTAAATATATTTTTCTCTTTCTCTCCCTTTTTTCTTTTGTTGGGCTCTACAACATGGCTATAAAAGAACTGTAAGACCCAGACAAGATCATAGTTTGCTGTTTATCAAGTCTCAAAACGAGATTTTGAGAAATTAAATTCCTAGGGTCATATACTTCTTATTAGTGACAGATCTGCAACCAGGCCATAATAGCTCTTAGATAATGGAGCATATATAAATTTCAAATTTGATTAACTTAGCCGGGCTTGGTGGCACACGCTTGTAATCCCAGTACTTTGGAAGGCAGAGACCGGAGGATCCGGGTTCGCGGCCAGCCTCAGCTCTTTCTCTCTCTCTCTCTCTCTCTCTCCCTCCCTCCCTCCCTCTCTCTCTCTCTCTCTCTCTCTCTCTCTCCTTAGTGAGGCCCTCCGCAACTTCGTGAGACCCAGTTTCAAAATAAAGTATAAAAAATAGGGCCGGGGGCGTAGCGCGGAGGTAGAACGCCCCTGCGTTCAATCCCTGGTACCACAAAAAAATTTTTTTTATTAACTTGCTAATAATCTTTGCTGTTTTAGAAATGTGCACTTGATTGTCTAGCCTAACAAAGATATGTTTTATAGATCAGAACAAAGGTCAGTAGTGCCTATGCTGAAATCAGAAACTAGGTGGATTGCCAGGTGGAGGACAAACTCATTCTTTGCTAAAGTCATCTCAGAATTCTTCTGTGCAGAATAGAAGCCACATTTTATATCTCTTGTCCTCTTGTCTAATCCTTTGGGATAAATCAGTACACATTTTTAAAGGGAGCACTTATAGTATTGCTTTGATTTATTTTCAAAAAGGCACATTAATAGCCCATATCCCCACCCAGCCACACACAATGATTTGGCACACATGTACCTCGGCCCCACCCGTTTACATAAAGAATCATGCACACATTAAAGTATACCTGTCATCTGCCCATTTAGGGAATCATTTCGGCATTAAGGAGCTTTCAATACCCAATCTTTCTAATGCGGCGAGACAACCTTGACCTTCAATTTCTTGCAATGTGAATAATATTGCATCGTATCTACACGGAGCCGCGTAATCATCTCTTCTGTTGGCGGCATGGAGACAGTCAACAGTATTTGATACAATCAGCATGTGTCTTGCTACAGAAGGCACATGGTGACAAGCCTAACTGAATGTAGTTATTCGGCTGTCATGAAATGCACCTTATGGTGATAAACTTCCGCCATAAAATTGGAAGACTATCACATAAACATGTTTCACGAAGAAATACACTAGCAGAATTCACTGCCGGGTTATTGTTGGGAAACAGCGTTCTATTTATTGGGCTGCGACTTCTGCAGTCTGCGTCAGGGTTTTCGACGCTCATTACGTTTTACAATGAAGTAATTACCAGAGGGGTGATGTCTTTATTCTGGACAACAATTCTATCTAATTAGTGAACAATAAATTGAAGCTGTTAGATTAGAGAAATTTGAATGGACATAGCAGGACAAGTGGATTTGCCGGGCATAGAAAGAAGCGTTGAGTTATTTAAACTTAGGCTTCCAGCTCCATATACATTTTTCAAATTCATGACAAATTACTTTTTCCCATCCACCGGCCCTTCTTTTACCTCAGTCTCTGCTTCCTCTCTGGCCCTGTTTATCTCTCTCTCTTTTTTCTCTAATATCATTATATTATTAACTAATAAAATAATAGATTCATGGTGTGGACGAGGTATTTGAGATGCACTTGAGGCCAAGGAGAGAATCATCAAATATTGTACTTACAATGTCCCTAAACTGAGAATATAAAACTTATTTAAAGACACGTGCCCTTAAATTTGATTGTTATCCTGGGGATGATACTCATGTTCCACTGCCTGCTCTCCTGTTGAAAGGAGAGGAGAAGAGACTGCTCCTGGAATCTGCATACTAGGAAACCAACCTCATTGGTTCTACCAAGGAAGGGCCCTTAAGATGTCATTTTCCTATTACAGATCTAGGATTTATCTGTCACAATCACTGTCCCACATCATGGATGTTTAGTCTTTATGTTTTTACAGATTTATGCTTTGGGAAAGAGCCACAGCCACCTCCAAATTCCATGCATAATCTTGATAAATAATGTGTCTTTAAAATAAAAAATTTAAAAGAGAAGACTATAACCAAATCCAAATCAGTTTGACTCACCAGAGGGGCTATGGGAAGCCCACCTAGACTTCCCTCTAGCAGCTACCCATTAGCAGTGACTGGATCCACCCATCCTC
>PVJS01052443.1:0-13613 GCA_004027185.1 Glis glis
CCAGTACTTTGGGAGGCAGAGACCGGAGGATCCGGGTTCGCGGCCAGCCTCAGCTCTCTCGCTCTCTCTCTCCCTCTCCCTCTCTCTCTCTCTCTCTCTCTCTCTCTCCTTAGTGAGGCCCTCCGCAACTTCGTGAGACCCGGTTTCTAAATAAAGTATAAAAAAAATAGGGCCAGGGGTGTAGCGCGGAGGTAGAACGCCCCTGCGTTTAATCCCCGGTACCGCAAAAAAAAAAAAAAAAAGATCTATAAAACTTGACCTGGGAAAATTGGATAGAAATAGTGGACACCAAAGGAATTCTAAGGTGGCAGAAACTATAATTGACAATATTTGTTATGGACAAAAACAGATTTGAATTGACCATAATCAAATAAAAATGAAAACAACTTACTCCAATGAAAGTAACTAATAAAAAATGAATGATTTGGAGCCAGTTTAATCTGATGTAGAAAACTGATCAAGGAGTTATACTGTTTAGGGGGGAGAGGGAAATGATTTCAGAAAATACCTTCTTGAAAAGCATTTTTTTGTTTTGGTACTAGGGATTGAACCCAGGGGCATTCTACCTCCGAGCTACACCTCCAGCCCTGTTTTATTTTTTATTTTGAAACAAATCTCGCTAAGTTGCTGAGGGCCTCACTAAGTTGCTAAGGCCAGCCTTGAACCTGTAATCCTCCTGTCTCAGCTTCCCAAGTACTGTGTGCCACCACACCCAGCTTGAAAAGGATCTTTAAATGTTAGTATAAACTTTGACTAAAATATTAATATCCACAGTATCAAAATACCTGAAGTAAAAAATATCCCATAGATTTAAAACATCAAAGTCAAAATGTCCCATATTCTTATAAATTCCACTCTCACTTCAAACTCATATTCCAAACTGGTCTCCCCCTGTTCCTTTCTAAGTTAGCTGTTTCTCAACTATCCTCGTCATTGTCCCCGTTTATTCTAATCATCCAGATTAAAACTCGGCGCTCACCGTGCGCGCTCGCCTCTCCACACTTCCTTGTTTGTGCTGCGTCTGTCACCAAGGACTGTGACGCTTCCTTTAGTGCATCTTTCAGATTTATCCCTTTCATTTCCTTCCTTTAAAAAGGCAGGCCACCGCTCTTCCCCGTGAGCAGAGGTGTCCTTGCTGCCAGGCAGCCCACCTGCCCCACCCCTGCCAGGGCCACCGTGCCCAGCTGCTCCCAGCACGTCCTTTGATTAACACTCTCCAGAGGCCCCTCGCTGCGTCCAGAACCAAGTCCCAGCGTGTCTGCGGCTTTTCAAAGGCTTCATTGTCCCCCGCCTTCGTGCCCGTGCGATTCTATGTCTCGCAGTTTCCCAGAATGATCCCGCTTGATGACTGAGCTCCCCACTGACCACAAGACAGCGCATCCGTCCTGCTTCCTGCTGGGCTCAAGCTGTCCCTGCCTGAAATAGCCTCCTCCGTGCCTCTGCACCCCAGGGCTGCTCACTCACACAACACCGACACTGTGCATTGTAATACAGAGATAATGCGTGCTCTTTGCAAAAAATATGGATAATACAGAAGAATATAAAAAAAACATTTTCACCCCTTCCCCCCAAATAACTGTTATTAGCCCTTTGGGTCTGTTTCTTTCCAGTCCTTTTTCTTTCTTTCTTTCTTTTTTTTTTTTGGTGGTACCAGGGATTGAACCCAGGGGCATTCTACCTCTGAGCTACACCCCCAGCCCTATTTTTTAAATCTTTATTTTGAAACAGGGTCTCACTAAGTTGCGGAGGGCCTCACTAAGTAGCTGAGGCTGGCCGCGAACCTGGATCCTCTTGTCTCAGCCTCCCAAGTACTGGGATTACAAGCGTGCGCCACCACGCCCGGCTTCCAGTCCTTTTTCTATATATTTACTTACTTGCTTTTTCCCCTAGGTGAGACCAGCCTGTATACATTCCTCATACCTTGCTTTTTCTAGATCTCATTATTAGCATTCTTTCTAAACATTGTCATTAAATAGTTCCTAATTTTCATTATATGGATATACTGTAACTTTTTTTGGCTGTTCCTGTATTCAAAATGGTGGCTGTTTCCAAATTTTTGTTATTATAAATAATCCTGTGATGAACTTTTTTCATATATAATTATGCTGGCATTTCTGATTATTCTCATTGGTTAAATTCTGAGAAGTGGAATAAAGAAGTTTTTATACTTTTGATACCTATTGTCTAATAACGTTCTAGTTTTATAAACATTTGCACTCTGACCAGCAGTGTAAAAGCCTTCCTTTCTAGTTTTAAAATTGTTATTCATTAAGCCGGGCGTGGTGACACACGCTTGTAATCCCAGTACTTGGGAGGCTGAGACAAGAGGATGCGGGTTCGAGGCCAGCCTCAGCTACTTAGTGAGGCCCTCCGCAACTTGGTGAGACCCTGTTTCAAAATAAAGAATAAAAAATAGGGCTGGGGTGTAACTCGGAGGTAAGAATGCCCCTGGGTTCAATCCCCAGTACCGCAAAACAAAACAAAACAAAACAAAAAATTGTTATACATTAAAAATTTGCTTATTTGAATGTAACTATTATTTTACTTGCATGTATTTGGTTATTCATGAGGTAAAACCTTTTTAGCATACTTATTGCTCTTTAGTTCAAGCCCTTGCCCATTTTCCTACTTGGTTCTTGCTGATTTGTGTGAGCTCTATATGTTATAGATAAAAACCTTTTGTCTATACTTATCATAATTGTGAAAGATTATTCCCCCAAGGTGTTGTTTGGCTTTTAATTCTGTATATGGTGTTTTCTGTCCATTTATTTATTTATTTATTTTTGTGGTACTGGGGATTGAACCCAGGGGTGTTCTACCTCCAAGCTATACTCCCAGCCCTATTTGATTTTTTAATTTTTTTTTCCCGGTACTGGGGATTGAACTCAGGGGCATTCTACATCTGAGCTACATCTCCAGCCCTATTTTCAATTCTTTATTTTGAAACAGGGTCACACTAGGTTGCTGAGGGCCTCACTAAGTAACTGAGGCTGGCTGCGAACCTGTAATCCTCCTATCTCAGCCTCCCAAGTACTGGGATTACAAGCATGTGCCACCAGTCCCAGCATGATTTTTTAATTTTTGAAACAGGGTCTCGCTAGATTGATGAAGATCTCACTACTTGCTGAGGCTGTCCTTGAACCTGTGATCCTCCTGTCTCAGCCTTCCGAGTACTGGGATTACAGGCTTGTGCCACCACGTCCCGCTCTGTCTTAATGCTTTTTAAAAAATGTATACGGTTAAATGTATTAACACTGTCTTTGTGATTTCTTTCATTGCATTCATATTTAGAACATCTAGTTAAATATTACATCTAACTTCTTATTGGTTTTTATTATTAAATTCACTTTACAGACTATTTGTAGTGCTAGCTGAATGAAGTTTTTTCCTCACGTAGTCAGGCAATTTTTTTTTTTTTTTTTTTTTTTTGCAGTACCGGGGATTGAACCCAGGGGCGTTCTACCTCCGCGCTACATCCCCGGCCCTATTTTTTATACTTTATTTTGAAACCGGGTCTCACGAAGTTGCAAAGGGCCTCACTAAGTAGAGAGAGAGAAAGAGACAGGAAGAGAGAGAGAGAGAGAGAGAGAGAGTTGAGGCTGGCCGCGAACCCGAATCCTCCAGTCTCCGCCTCCCAAAGTACTGGGATTACAAGCGTGTGCCACCACGCCCGGCTCAAGCAATGTTTTTAATATTGTTACACAATCCTTTCTTTCTCACCTTTATCATATTTTAAATTTTATAGAACTGGGGTTCTCAGCCTTTGAGTGTACCTTGGAATCTGGTGGTTTTACAAAGTGCTGGTGCCTGGAGCTCCTCCCCAAAGGTTCTGATTTAATTGTTCTGGGGTCAAATCTCTCCCAGGCAATTCCTTTTTGTGTGTGTGTGTATGGTTTCAGGGATTGAATGGAGGGGCATTCTATCTCCAATCTATACCCCCAGCCCTTTTGATTTTTTTGTTTTGAAACATGGTCTTGCTAGGTTGCTGAGAGTCTCACTAAGTTGCTGAGGCTGGTCTGGAACCTGCGATCCTCCTGCCTTAGCCTCCCAAGTGGGAGTTACAGGTGTGTGCCACCATGCCTAGTTTATTCCCAGGCAGTTCTGATCTGCAGCCAAGGTTGATCGCTGCTGCTAAAGTGTTTAAGACCTGGTTTTCACCAAGAGCAAACATCAGAATCACTTAGAGAATTTTAAGCAACTCTGCTTCACCTGGAGGTTTTTATTCAGTTCATCTGGGCTGGAGCCCAGGTAGTGGAGGTTTAAAATCCTCCTAAGGGATTCCTAGCACATCTCTGGCAGAGAGGCTGCTACAGGATGACCTATTATCCTTGGGCTATACTACTCTGATTTGATAACTGTGATTTTATCATAAACAAATTATCTGGTGAGGCTAGTACCCCCTTAAACTCCAGAAAAAATTGTAACTGCTTGATTTTTCCTGCTATGCTGCTATATCACAGTTCTCAAACCTTTATCTGGGAACTTGGCTAAAAAAATACAAGGGCCTAAACCCCATCTGAACAGGAGCCTGGGCTAAGTTGTCTTTGTAATGTTCCAGGTGACTCCAAAACACACTAAAGTTTGCAAAGCATGGTCCTAGAATCCAGATTATCCTCTTTGATTTTTAGTTTTTAGTTTAAAAAAAGTATCTGAATGGACTTCCAGTTAGATTTGCATTAAGATTCCAACATAGTCTTTGAGGCTCAACTACAGGTTCCCTTTCTCTCTCAGGATGTCTCACCTGCTCCTGCCCATGTTTGTTATGACTCTAAACCCTTAATTAAGCCGGGCGTGGTGGTGCACAGCTGTAATCCCAGTACTGGAGAAGCTGAGACATGAGGATCGCAATTTCCAGTATGGCCCCAGCAATGCAGCAAGACTCTCAGCAACCTAGTAAGACCCTGTTTCAAAACAAAAAATAAAATAGGGCTGGGGGTATAGTTTGGAGGTAGAATGCCTCTAGATTCAATCCCCAGTACTGCAAAAAAAAAAAACTTTAATTAATGGACAACCTACGATTTAGCTTGCAATTCTTCCTTACCATGGGGTTTGGGTCTCCTAGCAGGTTATGAGCAACGGGAAGGCAGGTCTGGCATCCCTCCAGAGTTTCCAATGTGGGACTGGCCCATGGGAAGTACTCACTAAGAACTTACCTTCATAATTTCCACAAATTCATGAAGTTTGTCAAAATCTTTGTTCATTATGTCCTTTATCTAATGAAGAAGAAAAGCTTGGTTTGACAGAGTACAGAGAAATAAAGTCAGTTGTGGTGTATTTGGGGTGTTTTTAATACTTTTTTTTGTGGTACTAGGGATTGAACCCAGGGACATTCTACCTCTGAGCTACACCCCAGCCCTATTTTTTTTGTTTTTTCTTTATTTTGAAACAGGGTGTCACTAAGTTGTGGAGGGCCTCACTAAGTATCTGAGGCTGGCTGCGAACCCGGATCCTCCGGTCTCAGCCTCCCAAATACTGGGATTACAAGCGTGCGCCACCACGCCCGGCTCTTTGGGGCGTTTTAAGCAAAGGGCGGCAGGTGCACCTTGGGAATGGACCTATCGAAATGACCTATTGAAGCTGCTTTCTTCCCAAGGCATCGCTGAAGGGCCGAGGGTGCACGTCCCATCGCGTCACACCACTGCCAGCCTCGGTGGGGCTCCGGTCTGGCTATGGCACAGCTGACACGGGGAGCTCAGACCACAGTTCCATGGTCCCTTCTTTCTTGAATATTCCCTGTTCCCTAAGTAGGATCTAGGTGGTCGTATCATAGAATCAAGAGGTCATGCTATGCAGCTTGCTTGGGGGAGGTGAACAAGGAGGGTGCAGTCAGTCCCTGACTGCACCCCAGTTCCAAGCCAGCCCCCTCTCTCTCAGCTTTATCACTGAGGTTGCGTCTCCCCACCCTTAACACCTTAGGGAGTCTGGAGTCACTGGAAAATTGGGTGTAGGCCTCACACAAGTAAGAAACGAATCTCGAATCTCGAAAGCTGCCCCAGCCTGAGGCGCTCTAGGGGGTTAGGGCCGCCTCAGCTTGACTGCTTTCCCATGCAATTCCCAATTTCCTTCACCATTCAGAGGGAGGAATTGCATTTTTTCTTGAAGCTATACTTTTCCTCCCTGTCATGTAAAACCTTATCCTGTTACCTGTTTTATCTCCTCCATTTTCTCCTTGAGCTCTTCCCTCACCTCTCTGAGTTCATTCTGAGGGAATAAAATGGGGGAGAGAGGGAGGCAAGAATGTTGGACGGGAGGGAACCAGTCCTGGGGCATTGCTGAAACGGGAACAGAGGGATGCTTCCGCAGGGAAGCGAGAGGATGCAGTTAAAACAAGGCGGTCGGGGACCGTGGACATCATGGCTCCTGGTGAGATGCACCATCGTTCCTTTGGAAGCCTGACCCACATGTACAACTGGAATCTAGAAACATCAGACAAACCCAAAGTAAGGGTTGTTCAGTGACATAAATAATCTGTAATCATGTGGCCCTGGATTAGATCCTGGGTTGGAAAAGGTGTGTTTTTTTTTTCTCTTTTTTTGGTTATGAAAAACATTAGTGAGACAACGAAATCATAATAAGAGCTATAGATTAGTACTGTTTCTATGCTAATTTCCTGAGTATGTGTGGTGTGTGTGTGTGTGTGTGTGTGTGTGTGTGTGTGTGTGTTACTGGGAATTGAATCCAGGGGCATGCTACCTCCGAGTTACACCCCCAGCCCTTTTTTTTATTTTTTGTTTTCGAAACAGGGTCTCGCTAGGTTGCTAAGAGTCTTACTACATTGCTGAGGCTGTCCTCAAACCTGCAATCCTCCTGTCTCAGCCTCCCAAGTACTGGTATTACAGGCATGCTCTACCACACCCAGCTATTTTCTGATTTTGATAATTTTACTGTGGTTATGTAAAAGTATGTTTTTATTTTGAGGAAATTCATGCTGAAGATTTGGGGGTAAATGTCCTCTCAAATGGTTCAGAATATATACACAGTTGTCCTTGGTGTCCATGGAGGATTGGTTCCAGGCCCCCCATGATGTAGACCAGAGGGAGGACAGGGAGATATAGTCATGATGCCCACCCAGTGTCCCGAAAAAGATAGCTTGACAAGGAAGTCATATACAGCCGTCCCTCTGCATCCAGGGGGTTGGTTCTGGGACTCCTGTAGATATCCAAATCCTCTATATAAAGTGCAGTATTTACATAGAGCCTTGCAATCCTCTAAGATGTGTTAAATCATCTCTATATTACTGACAATACCCAATACACTGTAAATAGTTATGACACTGTATTGCTTAAGGAATAATGACCAAAACAACAAAAAAAGTGTGTTCATGTTCAGTACAGACACAGTGTTTTCCTTAAGTATTTTCTATCTGAGGTTGGTTGAATCAAAGATGTAGAAGCCATGGATATGAAGGGCTGACTGTGTGTGTGTGTGGAGAGAAAGAGAAGAGAGAGAGAGAGAGAAGCCATGATTAAAATGCCCACATTTGCTGGGTGTGGTGGCGCACGCTTGTAATCCCAGCCCTTGGGAGGCTGAGACAGGTGGATCACAGGTTTGAAGCCAGCCTCGGGAACTTAGTGAGGGCCTCAGCAACTTAGTGAGACCCTGTTTCAAAAAAAAAAAAAATAGGGCTGGGGGTGTAGCTCAGAGGTAGAATGTATCTGGGTCAATCCTCAGAACCGCAATACATACATACATACATACATACATACATACATAAATACAATGCCCACATTTGGGGAATCTGGATAAAGAGCATATATGAATTAATCATACCATTTTTGCAATTTTTCTGTAAGCCTAAAATTGTTTCCAAATAAAAGGTTAAAAAAAACAACAACAAAAACTAAACAAGCCCAGGAGGGAGTGCAGTGGCGCTCCCAGCTCCTCCCCCACCAGCTTTCCCTCGCGCTCCCTGGTCCCGCCACCTGGCTCACGCACTGACCTTTAGCTCCTGCGTCATCCCTTTTTTGGTGAACAGCCCTTCGTGTTTAACTGCTTTGTAACTGTATGTCTGTTGATTGAAACATACATGGAGCATTAGGAACTACAGGTGTGGGTGGGATTGCTCAGGTAGATCACCCTGAGTTTCTGTCCCACCCTAGGGACAGGGCACAGAGACACAAGCTGATGGCCCCGCTGTGCAGAAGTTTCCTCCTGTCATGTCCTCCCTCTCTGAGCCCATCTCGTTCTACTCCCAGCTCCTCCCCACCTCGGGGCCTCTGTGAGTGCCACGTCCTCTGCCTGGACGTCTCTCCTCGGCCTCAGCCCTCGCTCGGCTCCAGGGAAGGCCTTTGCCAAGCGCCCATCTAAGGTGGCCACCCGGTCCTATCTCCCCATCTCCATTTCCTGCCTGGCAGGTAACTGCTGAATTCCCTGTGGTGATGTATCTGATGGGTCACAGTGTCTATGAGAGCCAAGTGCTTCTCTATGCATCCCCGGCACCTGGGACAGGTCTTGGCCTCCAGGAGCTGCGAAGGACCCCTGGCTCCAAGTCACGTCCCCATGGAGCTCAGGCCTGGCTGCCGGCATGGCCTCAAAAAAGTCTCTTACTTTGGTCCTCTCTGGCTTCAGTTCCAGGCAAACTCCTGTGTAGTTCTTGCCCTGCAGAGAGGGAAGGCTGGGATTTAGTCTGTCGGGCTCAAGGTTGGGGAAGACCACATCTGGCCCTTGCAAGCGGACCCCCCACAACCCGCCAGACCCATCTCCCCCAGCGCCCCGTCTGCTTGACGACGCCAACTCTGCCATGGTACGCTCTTCCACTGAGCCCCTGTCTGCCCATTCGGCAGTCACGGAGAGCACTTGGTGACTCTGAGACCCTCAGAGGGGCTGTTTCAGGAGCAGGGGCGTTGGGGACAGACAGACCCAGGTTCTAACCCTAACTATCCTCTCTCAGTCCCTCTGAGCCTCCATTTCCCCATCTGTAAAATGGAGGTGATAATTACATTTATCTAGTAAGATCATTTTGAGCCTTTGCTGCCCATTGGATGCAGGCCTGGCGCGGGCTGGCCTGGGGCCGTGGAACTGTGTGTGCGTGGTCCTAAGGAGCAGGGAGTGTTACTGGGAGGGCGTTAAGGCCTCTTTCCTTCCCACCCCAAGGCCACACACTAATCCCACACCCCTTCTGGCTGAGGCTGCTTGAGCAGAGAGAGCGAAGCGGAGGCCAAGTCAGCCGGTTCCCTGCGCCCTCCCTGCCATCCCCACTCGGCAGGCGCAGAGCCCCACGCTGTGTGGTCACGGGCCTCCTTTACCAGGTTTGCTTTCTTCAGTTCTGCCCTCTTGGCCGGCATGATGGAGGAGGCCAGGGTGTTCTTCAATTTCCCAGCCTCCCCACAACAGCCCCCCCTGCCCCCCGGACCAGGCCACTGTCCTGTGTCACTTACAGGCCAAGGCGAGGGCAGGGTGACCACCTCTCTGTGTGCGGAACAGCTGAGGTCACAATGCCTGGGACCCGCACGCTGGCCGGAGCATCACCGCAGAGCTGGGCCTGGCTGCGTGGGCCGCCGGGACTAAAGTTCAGGCCAGCTTCCACAGCCACCAGGTCCCCCTCCTGAGGACCATGGCCTGTCCTGGCCAAAGCACGAGGCACACCTCAGGGAATCAGTGTTCCTCCGGGGCAGGACCAAGCTGCCGACTAGGAGGAGCCGGGTGCCACAGACAGGTGGTTTCTTCCTCTGCCCGCTCTCCTGCCCTCGGCCGTGTGCTCCTGACCTGAACCCCCGGCCCCTTCCCTTCTCATCCTGGAAGAGGGCTGGGGAAGAAGCAGGGCCTGGCCAGTGCTAATGGGGAGAAGCTTCTGGGGGAGAGAAAGAAGACCAGAGACAAGGCCCTTCTGAGGACAGCTGTGGTCTGTGCTTAAAGTGGAGACTAAGGGCACAGTGACATCCCAGGACCTTCTGGAATCCAGGTGGGTGAGCTGAGTGTCTCTCTTTCTCTCCTTGCTGGGTGATCCCCTTCCTTCTTCCCAGTTGTTTCGGAAATCACTAGTTGACACAGCAAAGGGCGACTTGGGCCCTGCAGAGCTGACCCCTGCTGTACAGGACCTGGTACAGAGCACGTGTGAATCACACCCGCGCCCGGTGGTGGCGGTCCCTCCTCGCCCTCCCCTTTCATGAGTGCTGGGGCCTGTCCTTCCAAGAGGCCAGGGCTGTGCTTGCTCCAGAGCCACCTGTGACTTTCCAGCCCCCCATCTGGTGACAGTCATGGTTCTTTCTTTATCATCGTCACCGTCACAGCTGACAGAGAACTTGTCATTCTGTTCAGCTGGGAGCGGGAGGGGACCGGCTTCCCAGGCCTCGTGTCCCCAGACGTGAACGAGGGGTTGGAACTGTGAGCTTGGACCATGTCTTCATAGTCACTCTGTTCTCCCACATCTGCTGGTCACGTGATAAGATGCTTTCTCACCGGGCGTGGTGGTACACGCCTGTAATCCCAGTACTTCGGAGGCTGAGACAGGAGGATCGCAGGTTCGAGGGCAGCCTCAGTAAGCAGTGAGACTCTCATCAACCTAGTGTGACCCTGTTTCAAAACAAAAACTTTTTTTTTTAAAAAAAGGGCTGGGAGTGTAAATCAGAGATAAAATGCCCCTGAGTTCAATCCCCAGTACCACCAAGATGGTTTCTCCAGGTATCCAAAGACCCTTGACAGGCTGGGCAGGGCGCGATGGTAAAAATGACTGACTCCATCTCCACGTTTACCAGCCTTCCTCTTGCTTTGGCTCGCAGGCCTCGTGTACTGCAGTGAGCTTCCTTTCCCTAGCTAAGCAGTTGTTAAACGAGCTGTCTTCCAGCCAAGCTCAGCACATGAGCTTACTGGCCTACGCGTTAGGGAAGTGATCTAAAAGAACCAAGGTCTCAATGCGAAACTGCCTCCTTGAGTAAAATATGCCGTATTTATAGATATACATACGCATATGATATTGTCATTTGGACAAATTTCACAACAGAACCACAGCTCTGGGTTGTGCCTTCCCACCATGTTTACCATTCATTTTCCCAAATACATCATTGTTACCGACAGGTTCTGGATGGCTGGGAAATCCATCTGAATGCATGAGTCACATTCTCCTTTGAGATGATTTTGCAACTGGGTGAGGACCGGATTGAAGCGGCACAGGTACAACCTTGCTCTATGTCGGCCCTAGACCATTCTTACCTGAAGAATGCCAGGTATGCGTTTCCTAACCCTAAGCCTTCACCGCACAGTCTGTCTGTACCAGGGCAAGGAGCATAAAGCCCGATGATGTTGGGGAAAAGGGATATTCATGACAGAGAGGAAGAGGTGCGTCTCTTTTCTCCAAGTGGAGGTCATTTGGATTTCTTTTCTTTACAAAAGTCCTGGGGTTTTTGTTTGTTTGTTTTGTTTTGCTTTTTATAGTTTCATGAAGTTATTGTTGTTGGGGGATCCTGAAGGGGGAATTAAGAAATGGTATGTAGAGTCGGGTGTGGTGGCGCACGCTTGTAATCCCAGTACTTTGGGAGGCGGAGACCGGAGGATCCGGTTTGCGGCCAGTCTCAGCTCTCTCACTCTCCCTGTCTCTCTCTCTCTTTACTTAGTGAGGCCCTCCGCAACTTCGTGAGACCCGGTTTCAAAATAAAATATAAAAAATAGGGCCGGGGGCGTAGCGCAGAGGTAGAACGCCCCTGCGTTCAATCCCCGGTACTGTAAAAAAAAAAAATGGTATGTAGAGGCCTCTAAACTTGACCTCTTGTGATTCTGATGATAAATTCCAGCGTGTGGCTGGCAGTGAGGCCCGGGCTCAGTCACAGCCTACGCGAGGCCCAGAGAACAGGAAGAGAATGCTTTGTGTGCTGAGGGGCCTGCTTGGCCACTGCGGGGCTCTGTGTTCTAACGTCCTCTGGCTGGGGTGGAATGTTTCATGAAGGTGCCTAGAATCTGGAGGGCACGGGCTCCAATTGGTCTCCAATTGCCAAGTCTCAATATACACACCGATGACCTGCTCTCTGACCCCCTGGCAGTTTATACCCCAAGGCACTGTTGTGTCTGGGTGGCTGTCCTCAGATAGAGGCTCTGTGGTTTCCAGCCCCAGGGAACCTGTTACATAAATTTTTTAGAGATTTTATATGATGGGTTCCTGTGTTGTCTTGCTAGACTTATTTTTAGACACTTTGGAAGGCTTTGTTCTATTGATTATTATGCAATTTCTGATCATTTCTATAAGCAATATATCAGACTTTGGCTAGAATCATAATCCTATTACACTTTCTGTGGAAAACTTTATACGGTTTGCATCATATGAACTCCTGGTACCCCTATTTCAGGAACAAAACAAAGATTGAATAGATCATTGCAAATCTCCAGCTATTTCAATAGTTGTTAATAAGTAAAAAGTTGCAGCAAATGTACTGTGTGAGGATTGCTGGCTTTTCTCTCCTGTGCATTCGCCGTGACAGGGACACGCTTGCCAGGCCTCCAGGGACCCAGGAGAAGCTATTACTATTTCCACAACCAATTGTCACAGAGCAGCCTGCTCCAGGAGATACCACAAGAGCCGTCAGCAATCAGAGGCACTCCCTGCTCCTGCCAAGTACGGCTCCCAGGGCCTCCTGACTTAGTTTTCCATCTTTGGATGGGATCCAGATAGAGTAAGTCAGTTTATTTCCCTCTTGCTTCTTTTGGCTTCCCTGTTGGACAACTCTTGACAGCTGCTATTCCAGGCCCTCGTTGCCCCCTCTCCACCTCTGACACCTTCAAATTTCTAGTTGTCACTGAAATAAAACTGACACCATAGCCTCCCTGGGCTGGCCTTGTGGGGGAACGATGCTTTACACGGTGCCCATGCAAGACCACAGATGAGAGGAGTCCATGTGCTCATCCTAGTAGTAGCCCTCGACACTCCCACCCACAATCCCATGGCTGGAAAACAACCCCCAGGCCCCACCTGACTGCAAAGGATGCTGGGAACTGTGGCCGAGCTTCCCCCAAGAACAGGAGGAAATAGGTTTAAGGAGCAGGTAGCCATCTCTGCCACACTTTCATCTTTCTTATCTCTAACAAGTGTGTTCCTAAGTAAACTTGATTCAGAGTTCTTCTTTTTAGTGTAAAAGGGAGGTTGCTTACAGAGTCCAAAAGGGACGCCTGCACTGGAGAATGAAATGGGATTAAATCTCCTATCAAATGGGAACTGAAAGAGTTAGGGTTAGGGACCAACTCCTTTGTCACCTGATTAGCTAACGGGCTGGGACATTGAGACAGAAATTGTAACAATGGTGCAGTCTGTCCAGGGCTTGGGTCTGGTCTGAAGTTTCTCCTGCTGTTCTGTTATCTGAGAAGTGCGGGGGCCCAACCCAGTTGCCCGAACACTGCCAGCCCCTTCCTGGGGGTGGGCGTTGGGACGGTTCTCTTGGATGAGAGTCTATAACCTGCTTCTCATGGGCCTTTGGTTCTAGCCCCGTGAAGCCACCTGAGCTTGACCTCTGACCGAAGGCTCCTACTTCTGGGCCTCACCCACTAGATGTAGACAAGAACTCAGATTGGACCAAACTTTTTCAGCACCTAGAGACAGTGGCTGCTGGTCGTCTTCCTGTCAGGTCAGTCCGGCCACTGACCTTTCCACATCTGCTTTTCCCCTTCTCTTTTTTTTTTTTTTTTTTTTTTTT
>PVJS01052444.1:0-13613 GCA_004027185.1 Glis glis
GCCCCGCCCACAGGCAGGCTTACACTGGCCAGGCCCTGGCCCCGCCCCTGCCATCGCCCCGCCCACAGGCAGGCTTACACTGGCCAGGCCCTGGCCCCGCCCCTGCCATCGCCCCGCCCACAGGCAGGCTTACACTGGCCAGGCCCTGGCCCCGCCCCTGTCACTGCCCCGCCCACAGGCAGGCTTACCCCGCCAGACCCTCGCCCTGCCCCCGACATGGCCCCGCCCACAGGCAGGCTCACCCTAGGTAGGCCCTGCCCCCACCCTGGCAGGCTCACTCCCCCTTCCCCTTCCCATCCCGCCCGGCTCCCAAACCCCCATGAGCCCCACCAATGACCACCCGGTCTACTCCGCCCCTGGCCCTACCCACCCTGCTGCCCAGCTCCTCCCGGTCCCTCACTCCCCCATTCTCTCCGCAGTTCCCCCAGACCCGACCCTTACCATTGTCAGCACGCCTCCCTTGCACCCTGGGGATGGCTGGCGGCCTGACCTGGGTTCCCCGAAGGCTAGGACAGGCCCCCCCATCCCAGCCCCACCTCTGGCCAACAGATGTCTTGGTGACAGAGCACAGGACTGATTGCCCCCCCAGGGGACCTCTGCTGCCCCCTCGTGTCCCCTCCTCCTGAGTCCTCCCACAGTGAAGGGAAACCACCAGCAGGGCTGTGGGGTGGGTCCCGGCAGATGCGTGCAGGCCAGGGTGACAGAGGGGGCAGGGGCCTGTCTGGTCGTTCTTTAGATCCCTTCAGTCTGCAGGCTTGATTCTGCTTTCCATCTCTCCCCTCCTCTCCATCTCTCTCTCTCTGCCTACCTCTGTTTTCCCTGTCTGTCACCCCGTCTCTTGATGCCTCGATTCCCCGCCAGGTGGTGGCACACCTCTTCTCCAGCCATGCCCCTCAGGCCGCCCCGCAGCGCCTGGGCAAGAGCAGCTCCGTCACCAGACTCCACAAGGCGCACACGGTGGCTGCCAAGTTCCAGCAGTCGCTCCTGGATCTGGTGGAGAAAATGGAGAGGTGGGCGGGGGCGGGTGAGCAGAGCACCCAGCCTGTCCTCTAGGCACCCCAGGAGCCTCCTCTGAGGCCTCACACTGCCCTCCTCCTGCCCTGCCCAGGTGTAACCCCTTGTTTGTGCGTTGCCTGAAGCCCAACCATAAGAAGGTAAGAGAGCTGAGACCCCCTGCTGAGCGACCCTGGGCAAATGGCTTGGCCTCTCTGGGCCTGTACCTGCCCTGCCTACCATAGGAACTGTTCATCACCAGTAGTGTCATTGCACATGGGGGCGCAAATGTGCAGACTCGTCTCTGGGCCTCTGCAGGAGCCAGGTCTCTTTGAGCCAGACGTGGTGATGGCACAGTTACGCTATTCGGGGGTGCTAGAGACCGTGCGGATCCGCAAAGAGGGCTTTCCAGTGCGGCTCCCCTTCCAGGTGTTCATCGACAGGTACCTCCGTCGGGGTAGTTTCCACGCTCCGCAGACCCGTTCACAAGCCCCGCGGCCCAAGGAACACACAGCCCAGGCAGTTGCTTAGCAAGACTTGTGCTACACAAGACTTGTGCTAGCTGTTACATGGAAATTTTTTATATGTGCTGATTCCATAGAGGTGTGATTTTTAATTTTTTATTATTATTTATTTTCTTTTTGGTACTGGGGATTGAACCCAGGGGCAGTCTACTGCCGAGCTCCACACCCAGCCCTATTTTTTTATTTTTATTTTGAAACAGGGTCTCACTAAGTTGATGAAAGTCTCACTACTTGCTGAGGTTGTCCTCCAACCTGTGATCCTCCTGTCTCAGCCTTCCAAGTACTGGATTACAAGCGTGCGCCACTATGCCCGGCTGAGGGATACTTTTTTGTTTTGGGTTTTTTTTGTGTGTGTGGTTCTGGGGATTAAACTCAGGGGCATTCTACCTCTGAGCTACACCCCCAGCCCTATTTTACTCTTTATTTTGAAACAGGGTCTCACTAGGTTGATGAAAGTCTCACCACTTGCTGGGGCTGTCCTCAAACCTGTGATCCTTCTGTCTCAGCCTCCCAAGTACTGGGATTACAAGCGTGCCACCATGCCCGGCTGAGGGTGATTTTTAATAGTTATTAGGACAAACTTCCAGCAGGTGGCAGTAAAGCGTCTTGTTTGACTGCGTTCCTCTTTTTCACTATTTGGACCCCCAGCAGTAGTCTTGAGGACAGAGTGCCATTCTCTGATCAAATGGCACTATGAGAGGAGTTCCGCCACCCTGGGACTGGGACTCCTAGACTCGAGGGCCTGGGGTGCTTACCGTGGGTCGATCTCCTAAGCTCAGGCCCCGCAGCTTACTGCTGCCTGGTGGCCCCACAGATACCGCTGCCTGGTGGCCCTCCAGCATGAACTGCCGGCCGACGGGGACATGTGTGTGTTGGTGCTCAGCCGCCTGTGCACAGTCATGCCAAGCATGTACCGTGTGGGGGTCAGCAAGGTGAGGCCCGCTCCACTCTTCAGTGCTTGGGGATCCCAAGTTCAGAGGCTCCAGAACCTACCAAATCAGAACCTCTGAGCTGGAGATGCCTGCCCAGAGGCAGCCCAGTGGCCTGGTGCACGGAATGCAAGTCCCACCTGCAGACCTTTGCAAAGGTCTGACGCATCACCCTTCCTTTCACCTCTCTAAACTCAACACATCCTTTGGGCCCTGCTCCAGGCTGCTACACACGTCCCTTCTGTCTCTATGGGCCTCGGGGTGGGGGGGCGGTCCAGCCTCCTGGCTCTCACCTGCCGGGGTGCCTGCTTCCTCGTCCTCCTCAGCTGTTCCTTAAGGAGCACCTCCACCAGCTGCTGGAGAGCATGCGGGAGCACGTGCTGAATCTGGCGGCCCTCACGCTGCAGCGCTGCTTCCGCGGCTTCCTCATCCAGCGGCGCTTCCGCTCTCTGCGCCGGAAGATCATCCTGCTGCAAAGTCGGGCCCGCGGCTACCTTGCCAGGTGCGGCTCAGAGCATGCAGGACTCCCTGGGGTCTGGGCTCAGGCCGGGTAGTGAGCGCCCTGTCTCTGGAGGCATGCAAGATGAAGCACAGGAGGATGAGGGCTGTGCAGTAAGGAGGATCAGAGTCTTTGTGTCTCTGCTTGGGGATGCCCTTCCCACCCATCCCCAGGCCCTGTTTTTATTTTTTGTACCAGGGAGGCATTCTACCTCCTTTTTATTTATTTTGTTTGTTGTTTTTTTGTGGTACCGGGGATTGAACCCAGGGGCATTCTACCTCCGGGCTATACCCCCAGCCCTATTTTTTTATTCTTTATTTTGAAACAGGGTCTCATTAAGTTGCGGAGGGCCTCACTAAGTAGCTGAGGCTGGCTGCGAACCCGGATCCTCTGGTCTCAGCCTCCCAAGTACTGGGATTACGGGCGTGCGCCACCATGCCCAGCTTAGTTTTTATTTTGAAACAGGGTCTTGCTAAGTTGCTGAGACTGGTCTTGAACCTGTGATCCTCCTGTCCTAGGCTCCCAAGTATTGGGACCGTAGGCCTGCACCATGGTGCCTGGCTTCCCAGGCCCTCTTCACTGGTGGGTGGTAATCCATAGAGCAGAGAGGAGCCCCGTCCCGCATCTCAGGGACCCTGGGACTATAACCTACTGGAAATACATGATCCACGCAGGCTTAATCCAGGCCATGCCACTTAGTTTGCTGTGTGACCTTAGCCAAGTCACCACCCTTCTCTGAGCTCCAGTGCCCCTTTCTGCCAAAGGGTCCCAGAGTGAAGCGTGGGCATTGGCTGACAGAGTGGGAGGGGCCTCTCTACCACTTGATCACCCTGTTGCCCCAACCCCTGGCCCCCAGGCAACGCTATGAGCAGATGAGGAGGAGTCTGATGAGGTTTCGCGCCCTGGTGCACACGTACATGAACCGCCGACGTTACCTCAAGGTGCAGGCCCGGGCCCTGGCTGGGTCCAGGCGACAGCGGGGAGCGGGGAGCGGGAGGCACCCAGTACTGAGAGGGGGCTGCTGCGACCTTCGCCACTCTGCAGTTTCCCCATCTGCCCCTTGGGGTTGTGCAGAGGGTTAAATAAGATGTTGCATGTGAAGGGTTTGGCCCTGCGCTGGGTTCACAGTGGAGTCTCTTTAATTGAACACAATTACAATTTAGCAACCTGAATATCCTGGGCTATGGGCTGTTTTACCTTGATGCCCAGTGTCGTATAAACCAAACAGAAAGATCAGCATCACTCCCAAAACATGGAAAAAAACTACACAGCTTTTGCTGAAAGTTTTGTGGCGCCACACAGGGGGGGATCTCTCCTGCACATCACTCAGCGACTTCCAGAAATCTTCCTTTGCACGTCTCTTTCCTCCAAGTTACTGCCCCTCGACCCTTCGCCGCTGTCTCTCTCGCTCTTTCTCTTCTCGCTCTTTCTCTGCGTCTGGCTGCCCCCGTGCCTCTCCTTCCCCTCTCTCTGGAAGTGGGCAGTGGTCTCTGGGCCACAGGAAGCTGCTCCCTGCACCTCATGCTGGCCGCCTTGCGCGAGCTGGCCAGCCCGGGGCCGGGGGCCTGCCGTCGCCTCTGCCCGCTGTTCCCCGCCTGACCGTCTGCTGTCCCGCAGCTGAGGGCTGAGCAGAGGCGCCGGGTGGAGGAGGCGAGGCTGCGGGAGCAGGAGGTGGGTGTGGGGTCTGGGTGGCAGCAGGGATGGGGACAGGGAGGGAGGCTGGCAGGAGGGGGTGTGGCGGGCTGTCCCCTCACCACGGGCTTTCCCACCAGGAGCTGAGCAAGCGGGAGGTGGTGGCTGTGGGACACCTGGAGGTTCCCGCAGAGCTGGCTGGGCTCATGCAAGCCGTAGCAGGTGCGTCGGCGCAGGACAGTGTGGGGAGGGAGGGACAGGAAGGCAGCCACCTCATGCTCTCCACTCTCCACAGGCCTCAGGCCGGCCAGGGCACCCCGAGTGGCCCCCGTGCGGACCCCCCGGCTCCAGGCTGAGCCCCGAGTCACACTGCCCCTAGATATCAACAACTACCCCATGGCCAAGTTTGTCCGGTGCCACTTCAAGGTAAGGGTCTGGCCAGTTGACCAATCCAAATTGACATTGTCAGGCAGATGGGGTACACACCTGTAATCCCCATACTTGGGAAGCAGAGACAGGGAGATTGCTTGGTTCAAGGCCAGCGCAGGGTAATCTAATGAGACTCTGCTTCAAAGTAAAAAGTAAAATAGAACTGGGAGTGTATCTCAGAGGTAGAACACCCCTGGGTTCAAACCCCAACACCACAAAAAAAAAAAATAAGCCAGGTACAGTGGCATATGCCTCCAATCCCAATACTTGGGAGGCTGAGACAGGAGGATCGCAAGTTCAAGACTAGCCTCAGCAACTTAGCGAGACCCTGTTTCAAAATTAAAACAATAAAAAGGGGCTGAGGGTATAGCTCAGAGGTAGAATGCACCTGAGTTCCACCCCCAGTACCACAAAGCGTAAAAATAAAAATTAGACCAGGGACGGTGGCACATACCTATAATCCTAGTGCTTGGGAGGCAGAGATAGGAGGATCACATTTTCAAGGCCAACCTTAGCAACTTAGCAAGACCCTGCTTCAAAACAAAAAAATTAAAAAGGGTTGGGGGTGTATCTTGGAGATAGAATGTCCCTGCATTCAATCCCGAGGACCAAAAATAAAATTAAAGGACTGGGGGTATAGCTCAGAGGTAGAGCCAACCCCCCACCCTGGTTCAATCCCTAGTACAAAGAAAAGAAAAGAAAAGGAAAAAGAAAGAAAGAAAGAAAGGGGGGAGGGAGGGAGGGAGGGAGGGAAGGAGGGAGGAAGGAAGGAAGGAAGGAAGGAAGGAAGGAAGGAAGGAAGGAAAGAAAAAGGAAAAGAAAGAGAAAAAGAGAAAAGAAGGGAGGATAGGCCGGGCTTGGTGGTGCACGCTTGTAATCCCAATACTTGGGAGGCTGAGACAGGAGAATCTCAGGTTCAAAGACAGCCTCAGCAAGTAGTGAGACTCTCATCAACCTAGTAAGACCCTGTTTCAAAATAAAAATAAAAATAAAATAGGGCTGAGGGTGTAGCTCTGAGACAGAATGCCTATGGGTTCAATCCCCAGTATGAAGGAACGAGAGAGGGAGGGAGGGAGGGAGGGAGGGAAAGAGGGAGGAAGGAAGGAAGGAAGGAAGGAAGGAAGGAAGGAAGGAAGGAAGGGGAAGGAAGGACAGACAGACTGGCATCGTCCTGTTCCTGGGGCAGGCTCCTGTGGCTGGATCATGGGGAGTCTAGGGTCTTCCTGGGGACCCTGACAAGAGCGAGGACTCTCTGGGGCTCAGTCAGGGCTGTGTACCAACCAGTCTGAAAATATTCCAGAAATGGAATAACTGGCAGAGTCACACCCCATGAGCTGTGCTCTAATGTCCTGCCCTCCAGGAAGGACCCAGATGGGGGCTCATCCTGCCTCCGAGCTCCCTAGGGCCCCCGTCTGCCTCTCACTAACCTCCATTTCCCCATCCATACATTAGACAGGAGTCCCGCCTCACTCCTGCACCCCCACCTGCATGGGGCAGTAGATCCAGGTGTGCCCATCAGGGCTGGGGGTGTAGCTCAGTGGTAGAGCACTTGCCTAGTATGTGCAAGGCCTGCAGTTCGATCCCCAGCACCACCAAAAACAAAAACCAAAAGCCAGATGTGCCCGTCAGCCCCAGCCCTGCCTCCTCACGCTCCCACCCTGTGCCCCCAGGAACCTGCCTTTGGGATGCTGACGGCCCCCCTGAAGACACCCCTCACACAGCTGCCGACAGAGCACCACGCAGAAGCCGTGAGCATCTTCAAGCTGGTACGGAGTCTGTCCCAGCGCACCTTCAAATTCACAGTCTCTCGCTGGGCGGTGGCACACACCTGTAATCCCAGCACTTGGGAGGCTGATACAGGAGGATCGCAGGTTGGAGACCAGCCTCAGTAACTTAGTGAGACCTGGTTTCAAAATAAAAAATAAAAAGGGCTGGAGGTGTAGCTCAGAGGTAGAACACCCCTGGGTTCAATCCCCAGGACGCACATGAAAAAAAAAATTCATAGCCCCCCCCATGAGGCCAGGCTGTGAGGCGCCAGGACTGTCGTAGGCCCTCCACACGCCCAACTCATGAGTCCCAGGCCTCTTCCTTGGGGAAGACTTTTATGTCAGTGGGGGGATCTGGCCTCTTTTCTGGCGGCCTTTCTTTCCCAAGTCATAGCCTTGTCAAAAAGGCTACCAGGGACACCAATGAGTTCTCTCCTCAAAGACTTCCCAGTCGGGGCTGGAGGCAGTCCCTGAGCCTGTCCAGGGGCCAGCAGCATATGCAGAGGAAAGTGCAGAAGTTGGGGAGTCCAGACAGGGTCCCTAATTCAGCCCCGGGCAACATCATAGACTTCCTGGAGAGGGGTATTTGAGCGGCAGAACTCGCCCAGCAGGGAGAGTGAGCAGAGCCGGAGAGAAGAGGAAGTTAGTGTGGTCTTCCAGCCAGGAGGGGAAGGACAGAGTGCTCAGCAAGACCTGACGGCTGGCCCAGAGCTCACATTTCATCCCGGGGACCTGGGAGCCCAGGAAGATGCTTCCAGGGAGGGATTGGGTCAGATCTGAGTGTTAGAAAGAACCATCTGCGACCGGGATGGAGCAGGTGGTCAGGGGCCTACTGAAGGCCAGCGGTGCAAGGTGGAATACTGGAGCTGTGTGGGGAGCCATAGAAGGTTCAGGAGCATAGCCGGGCGTGGTGGCGCACACTTGTAACCCCAGTAGTTGGGAGGCTGAGACAGGAGGATTGCCGGTTCGAGTCCAGCTTCAGCAACCTCATGAGGCCCTCTGCAACTTAGTGAGACCCTGTTTCAAAATAAAGAATAAGCCGGGCGTGGTGGTGCACGCTTGTAATCCCAGTACTTTGGGAGGCAGAGACCGTTGGATCCGGGTTCGTGGCCAGCCTCAGCTCTCTCTCTCTCACCCTGTCTCTCTCTCTCTACCTAGTGAGGCCCTCCGCAACTTCGTGAGACCCGGTTTCAAAATAAAGTATAAAAAATAGGGCCGGGGGTGTAGCGCGGAGGTAGAACGCCCCTGGATTCAATCCCCGGTACCGCAAAAAAAATAAAAAAATAAAAATAAAAATAAAGAATAAAAAATAGGGCTGGGGTGTAGCTCGGAGGTAGAACGCCACTGGGTTCAATCCCCAGTACCACGGGGGGAAGGAGAACAGAAGAGAAAGTCGACGTGTACTTTGGATCTTAACTTTTCCCATTAGTTGGGTGAACTGCCTGGTCATTTGGCATAGAACAAGGCGGTTGTATTGTAATGTAAGGGACCTTTGCGTGGGCAGGGGGACCCAAGGGAGGGATGGGAGGACAGGGATCCACGTCGAGGGGAGGAGACCTGGCAGGAACAATTTTCTGGGAGGCCCAGGAGAGTCTGTCTGTGGCCCAGATCCTGCGTTTCATGGGCGACCCCCACCTGCACGGCGCCCAGGAGAACCTACTCGGGAACTACGTGGTGCAGAAGGGGCTGGTGGTGCCGGAGCTGCGGGACGAGATCCTGGCGCAGCTGGCCAACCAGGTGTGGCACAACCACAACGCCCACAACGCCGAGCGGGGCTGGCTTCTGATGGCTGCCTGCCTCAGCGGCTTCGCGCCGTCCTCCCGCCTGGACAGATGCCTCCTGAAGTGAGTGGGACCTGGCGGGGCAGGACGCGGTGGCGAGGCGGGGAATGCGTGGGCTTGGGTGCCAGCCTGCCAGGGGTGGTGCTCTGTGTCCACTGGGCCAGTGAGAAGGAAGGGCAGGCCTTCACCGCAGAGGGTAAGAGGCAGGTCAGACCAGATGAAGGACTTCCAGGCAGACCAGGACCAGCGTGGGGGGAATTTGGAAAAGAGTGCTGGTCTCTCAGGTTGTGGGGTTAGAGCTGGGCACAGTGGCGCACACTTGTCATCCCAGTACTTGGGAGGCTGAGACAGGAGGATCACAGGTTCCAGGCCACCCTGGGCAACCTAGGAAGCACCTACTTTAAAAAAAAAAAAAAGCCGGGCATGGTGGTACACGCTTGTCATCCCAGTACTTGGGAGGCTGAGATTGGAGGATCCGGGTTTGTGGCCAGCCTCAGCTACTTAGTGAGGCCCTCCGCAACTTAGTGAGACCCTGTTTCAACATAAAGAATAAAAAATAGGACTGGGGTTGTAGCTTGGAGGTAAAATGCCCCTGGGTTCAATCCCCGGTACCGCCAAAAAATAAAATAAAAAATATATATATAGCTGGGAGTGGTGGTGCACGCTTGTCATCTAAGTACTTGGGAGGCTGAGAGAGGAGGATCGCAGGTTCGCAAGGATAGCCTCAGCGACTTAGTGAGGCCCTGTTTCAAAAATAAAGATTAAAAAAAATAGGAGAGCCGGACGTGGTGGCAGTGTAGTCCCAGAGTTCTGGTCTATAACCTAGGACCCTTCTAGCCTCACCATAGAGTTCTGGGCTAGCCTGGGCCTCTCTCAAACTCCCCACTCCCACCCATCAGGTTTGTGTCTGATTACGGGCGAAACGGCTTCCAGGCTGTGTGTCAGCATCGCCTCATGCAGGCCATGGGCCGGGCCCAGCAGCAGGGGTTGGGGGCTGCCCGCATCTTCCCCCCGACCCACCTCGAGTGGATTGTCACCCACAAGAAGGCCAGCATGGCGCTGGACGTGAGCTGCTTCAACGGTAAGCTGCCTTGCCCCTCTCCACGCTGGAGTCAGCAGGGCCCAGTATGTTGGGGTCAGCAGGGGCCACAGGAGGTTGTAGAGCTGGGAAGGGGCGTGCTCAGATGCGGCTCTGCAGGAAAGTCACCGTATGGGGGCTGGACCTGCATGGAGGGGGGTGGCAAGAGCTGCAGATGCGGGGGTCATGAGGCCTGGGAGGAGGCCGCAGGCGGGGAAGCCCTGCTGGGTTGGACAGCACATGTCCCAGACTGAGTCTAGCCCCTGCTGCTGCCACAGGCGACCAGTTCTCCTGCCCCATACACTCTTGGAGTACTGCGGAAGAGGTGGCCGGAGACATCCTGAGACACAGGTGGGCTCTTGAACCACACCTGCCCTACCTAGGCAGCTCGGGGTCAGCCCCCAGGGGTTCCCTGGGTGCCACCTCATTTCCACCCCTCCACGTGTGTCCCCAGGGGGCTGACCGAAGGCTGGCGAGGCTGGACAGTGGCCATGAAGAATGGGGCCCAGTGGGCGGAGCTGGCTGGCCACGGCTACGTGCTGGACCTGGTGTCGGAGCTGGAGCTGCTCAGGGACTTCCCTCGACAGAAGTCCTACTTCATCGTGGGCACAGAGGGGCCTGTGGCCAGCAGGGGCAGCCCCAGAGTGTAGGTAGCTACCCGGTTGCCCTCACAGATGGCCTTTCCCAGGCAGAGGGCTCTGCACCGGGCTGTTGGAGAAGCCGAGTACTGCGGGGGCTGGGGTGTTTGTTTTCTGTATTTGGTTGTGAGACAGGGTCTCACTAGGTTACCCAGGCTGGCCTTGAACTCCTGGGTTCAAACAATCCTCCTGCCTCAGCCTCCCACGTAGCTTGGATTATGGGTGTGTGCCACGGCACCCAGAAGTCCTACATTTATTTATTTATTTATTTATTTATTTATTTATTTTTATTTTCAGTGTTGGGGATTAAACTTAGGTCTTCACACATGCTAGGCAAACCCTAATCAGTGAGCAACATTCTAGCCCCCCGCTTTTTTGAGGTACTGGGGATTGAACCCAGGGGTTCTCTACAGCTGAGTCACACCCTTTTTATTTTATTTTGAAACAGGATCTCTCGAGCTGGGCGTGGTGACTTGTAATCTCAGTACTTGGGAGGCTGAGACAGGAGGACTGCAGGTTCACAGCCAGTCTCAGCAAAATAATGAGATTCCCATTAACCTAGTGAGACCCTGTTTCAAAATAAAAATAAAATTGGGCTGGGGGTGTAGCTCAGAGGTAGAATGCCCCTGGGTCCAATCCCCAGTGTCACACACAAAAAAGAAAGAAAATAAATAGAAAGAAATAGGCTTAGCGCGGTAACGCACAATTGTAATCTCAGTACTTGGGAGGCTGAGACCAGAGGATCACAGGTTCGCGGCCAGCCTCAGCTACTTAGTGAGGCCTTCCACAACTTAGTGAGACACTGTTTCAAAATAAAGAACAAAAAATAGGGCTGGGGGTGTAGCTTGGAGGTAAAATGCCCCTGGGTTCAGTCCCCAGTACTGCAAAAAAATAAAAATAAAATAAATAAATAAATAGGGCTGGGGGTGTAGCTTGGAAGTAGAATGCCCCTGGGTTCAATCCCTAGTATGGCCAAAAAAAAAAAAAAAAAAGAAGAAGAAGAAGAAGAAGAAGAAGAAGAAGAAGAAGAAGAAGAAATAGGATCTCTTTAAGTTGCTGAGGCTGGCCTCAAACCTGCAATCCTCCTGTCTCATCCTCCCAAGTACTGGGATTACAGGTGTGTGCTACCACACTCAGCTCCCAGCCCTTTTTATTTCGAGACAGGGTCTTGCTAAAGTGCCCAGGCTGGACTTGAACTTGGGGTCCTCCTGTCTCAGCCTCCCGAATCACTGGGATGACAGGTGCATGGGCCACGGTGCCCAGCTGTAGTCCTGGCTTTGTATTTTTTCTTTTCTTTCTTTTTTTTTATGATACTGGGGATTGAACCCAGGGGTGTTTTACCTCTGAGCCCTGTTTTATTTATTTTTATCGTGAAACAGGGTCTCACTAAATTCCCTTGTGCTGGCCTTGAACCTGTGACCCTCCTGTCTCAGCCTCCCAAGTACTGGGATTACAGGCATGTGCCACCACAACCAGGTTTTTTGTTTTGTTTTGTTTCTCCTCCTCCTTTTTTTTTTTTTTTTTTGCAGTACTGGGGATGGAACCCAGGGGCATTCTACCTCCAAGCTACACCCCCAGCCCTATTATACTTTATTCTGAAACAGGGTCTCACTAAGTTGCGGAGGGCCTCACTAAGTAGCTGAGGTGGCCGTGAACCTGTGATCCTCCTGTTTCAGCCTCCCAAGTATTGGGATGACAAGCGTGCGCCACCACGCCCAGCTCCTCCTCCTCCTCTTTCTCTTCCTCCCCCTCCTCCCCCTCCTCCTCCTCCTCCTTGATGTGGATGGAACCGCCTCACACATACTAGGCAAGTGCTCAGTACTGATCTCCATTCCCCAGCCCTTCTTATTTTATTTATTTATTTATTTATTTATTCATTTATTTATTTAATTTTTCATGGTACTGATGATTGAACCCAGGGGCATTCTACCTCTGATCTACACCCCCAGCCCTATTTTATTTTTTATTTGGAAACAATGTCTCACTAAGTTGCTGAGGCTGGCCACGAACCTGCGATCCTCCTGTCTCATCCTCCCGCGTACTGGGATTACAGGTGTGCGCCACCTTGCCCAGCTTCTTATTTTATTTTGAGGCAGGGTCTCACAAAGTTGCCCAGGCTGGCCTCAGTTGAACTTGCGATCCTCCTACCTCAGCCTCCCAAGTTGCTGGGAAGACAGGCATGTACCACCACCCCCCGCTGCGGTCCTGCCTTTTCCAAGGATAAAGTCACCCACTTCCAAGACCCTGAGAATTTGGGGGTGCTTCTGGGAGCGCTGTGGGTCTCTCAGCCGCTCCATGTTCCCCTTACCCCTCAGGGTGTTTGGGAACAGCTGGGACTCAGATGAGGATGCGCCCACTCGGCCCCAGCCCCAGGGCCACATGCCCAGCGTGCCTGACTCTGATGGGTACCGTAGCCATAATGAGGATGGTACAAATGGGGAGACTGAGGTCCAGAGAGGGACAGCGACCCAACAAGGTCAGTCAGCAACGGCCACTTTCGCTGGTAGGGTGGGACTCCCAGGGCCGTGGGGGGGTGGAGGCCAGCAGGACAAACGAACTTGACCTTTTGCACGTCCCCCCAGGTGACTCAGACAGCCTCGGAGAGACCGCTGTGCCCCAGAAGGGGCTCGACTGCTACCTGGACAGCCTCTTCGACCCCGTGCTGTCGTACGGGGACGCGGTAGGGACCGCAGATCGCAGGCTCAATGTGTACACCTGAGTCACACACGTCCCCAGGGTGACAAAGGAGCCTTTCACGGCCAGGGCCATGGGAGGAAAAGGACGAGAGACTCCTCTCAGAGTGATCATGGCTGACCCTGGAAGGACCCACAGGGCCCCTGCCACCACTTCTGCCAAAAGCCAGCCCCCGAGGGAGCAAACGACCTTGGGCCCTGGGTGCCCTTGCTTCAGGTCTTGGGAGACCCTCTCACTGTGGACGCTCCCAGAGACCCCGGCGGGCCCTGGATGACGTGCAGCCCTGGGCAGGGCGCATCCCCTGTGGTGTGTGTGTGTGTGTGTGTGTGTGTGTGTGTGTGTGTGGTGCTGGGCATTAAACCCAGGGGCACTCTACCTCCCAGCTATACCCCCAGCACTTTTTCTTTCTTTTTTTTTTTCCTCTGTGTGTATGGCACTGGGGATTGAACCCAGGGACATTCTACCTCAGAGCTACACTCCCAGACGTATCTTATTTTTATTTTTATTTTTATTTATTTATTTATTTATTTATTTATTTATTTTTTGCGGTACCGGGGATTGAACCCAGGGGCGTTCTACCTCCGCGCTACACCCCTGGCCCTATTTTTTATACTTTATTTTGAAACCGGGTCTCATGAAGTTGCGGAGGG
>PVJS01052445.1:0-13616 GCA_004027185.1 Glis glis
AGGGAGAGAGAGAGAGAGAGAGAGAGAGAGCTGAGGCTGGCCTCGAACCCGGATCCTCCAGTCTCCACCTCCCAAAGTACTGGGATTACAAGCGTGCGCCACCATGCCCGGCCTTTGTTCTTAATTTAAAATTGTAGTATGTTTCTTTTATGTCACAGGCAAAAATTAACCTGACCACTACATTCATTTTGCAAACCAAGGAACTTAATGATCACTATGTGTGAATCATGACTTAATCCAGCACAGATTGTATCATGATTTTCATAAGTTGCCAATAGCAAATTTACTACCTTAGCATTCATCTACTATTATTAGAGATTTTTGACAGTATTATATTTTTATAGGTAACATGAATTTTGAAAAGTACCTTGAGAGGGTATGAAAATAGTTCATATAGTATTTTAATAATGCATGGTAGTTAAATTGTCAAATTAATGAATGATCAGGTAACTTTAGGACTTGAAAGGCTAGTAGCTATCTGAGCGTGGAAATGAAGAAATAGACAATGGAAAATATAAATTACAATAAATGATATTTTATTAAACTGATCATCAGATTTTTATCAGCCAATCAATGAAAAGGAGTTTGAATTTTCCTGAGACATAAGGAATTGCCATGGGTATGGCAATTCCTTATTTTCTTATCTTTTTTGTACTGGAGATGGAACTCAGGATCATTCTACCTCCAAGATACACCCTTGAGCCCTTTTTATTTTGAAACAGGGTCTTGCTAAGCTGTTGAGGTTCTCGTTAAGTTACTGAGACTGGCCTCAAACTGGCAATCCTCCTGTCTCAGCCCCCCCAATTATGGGGATTATAGGCATGTGCCACCATGCCTGGCTTCAAATGCTATCCTCTTCTGATAGTACTTGTGTGAGGAAGGTACTTGTGCAGAGGAGTAGAAAGGAGTATCTGGAGATGCCTTGATTTTTTTAATAGTCCTGGAAAGTAGTTGTGGAATCCTCCCACCCATCGCTCCGTCGCCCATCCTACTGTTAAAATTATGGCTGGCTTGAAATAAAAGTGACTCTCTAGAGCCCTTCCTGAATGGGAATACTAGTAAATAATTCAAATATCCATTGAGATTCAAAAAGTAAATTTGTTTCCTGAAAGTTTTAGAACACAGTAAATAAAGTCTGGTTAAAATATAGCCCAGGTGGGTTGGACTTTCAGAGGGTGGTTCTGAAGAGTTGAGGTGTCCCTGTACTTTAGTTTCCCTTGATGTAATTGTATATTCTTGGACTTTAACATCACGGATTGACTAGGGGTGGACTCTATTTTTTGTCATTTGTTTTTAAATGTTTTTATTTATGTTTTAAATCAAGCACCCTATGTGATTCTGATACAGGTTTTCAAGGTCCACAATTTATCACAAAAAGTTCTAGATATGATATTATAAAGACCTAAATCCTCAGTAAAGACCAGGAACTTTCTGTTCAACTCCACTGAAAACAGGCTCCCTATTCTCTTTTTCTTTCCCATACCAGGTCTAGAGAATGAAACTGTAAGAAAGATTCTTAGAGAGTGATAACTTGAAACTTAGAGTGTTCAAATGCTTAATATAATTATTTTATTTAGTTTTCCCAACTACTTGACAGGTATTAAAAGTATCTCCATTTTTTTATTCAGTTTACTAAATATTGAACATTTACTATGTGTCCTGTAGAGATAAAGCCTAATCTCAGAGTTTATGAAGGGTGGAACCAAGGTTCAAATACATTTGTTTGATTCCAAAGTTCACATTACTGCTCTACAAGCCTTCTGTTCTTTAATTCCCCATCTGCCTAATGCTGTGAGAGTTCTCTGTGATTATGCTTTACTTTTTATTTAAATAAAGCACTAGAATTTGATCAACATGACACCAGATTTTGTTCACATGTAAGGGTCTTCCTACTTGTGAGGGGAGTTAGGGCATTTACACGTGAACAGACGCAGCAGTTCAAAGAGCCTGTCATGAAGCGCCCAACTTAAATCTATAGAGTAGAGAGTGGCTCTTGTTGTCCCTGGAAAGTTTTCTACAGTTGTATTGGACAGATATGAATATCTCAAAAGACAAGATTTAGGGAGGAAAGCAAAATGTTTTCCCCAAGCCAGGTGTGGTTGCCCATGCCTGCAATCCCAGTACTTTGTAGACTGAGACAGGAAGATTGCAGGTTCAAAATAAAATAAAATATAATATAGGGCTAGGGGTATAGCTAAGAGGTAGAATGCCCCTGGGTTCAATACCCAGTACTGCCCCCAATATTGCCCCCAAATCATGAAAGACATCTATAGACAATGTTAGGTAATCATCCTTCTACATTTATAATTTTGTTCACAAACAATTGACTGCGTAATTCCCCTTTGTTTCCTTCTCACTGATCAGTTGTTGAAGAGAAGCACTCTGTTTTTATTTCCTTAAGGCCCATTCATTTCCAAGCCTCTGAGTTCAGGCTTCATTGAAACTGTTTAGACAGTGACTACCCAACCCCTCCTTATTACTAAGTCTAGTGAAACCTTCTCGGCTCTGATCTTACTTGATATGAGAGATCTCTTTATAGGTGAAAGTGTGAGTCACCTTAGACTTTGGTATCACTCGTGTTTCCTACCTTTTTTCTTTCTAACTCTCCATTCCCAAGCTCTTTCATGAGTTCTTCTTCTGACTACCTCTTAAATCTACCCAGGGCACCTCATTAATATGATAATTCCTTAATCTGTTTTTTAATTTAACATTTCTCTCCAGACTTGTTCCACATTAGCTACTGGAATATTCACTTGCATGCTGTCCTGACACCTTTTTTATAATACTATGCATAAAATGGTCCTTGTTTTCCACCGTAGCCCTGCCCAATCCCCACCCAAACCTGCTCCTCCACTCCTGTTCCCTGCCTGCCCTTGGAGCCTTGCCTAAGCTACTGACCTGAGTTCCGTCCACTTCTCTTTTCCTTGCCTTCCTTGCCGGGTCATATAGTCACATAACTATTCTATTCACTTCAGCTTCCTTAATAGCTTTACCCTTCCCCTTAATGTATACAGGGCAGTCCAGGCTAACAAGTCTTTCCTCTACTGAATGCTTCACTTTGCTACCAGAAAGGATTCTTTTCCAAATGCAAATTAGATCTACTACACCCTCCTTAAAATCCTTCCAGGGCTCTCTAGGTCCTCAGGTTAAATTCTAAACTCCTAAACCTGCAGATTCCCATACGTTTTGAGTTCCTATAATTGTTCTCTGCTCTCCAGCCACACAGACCCCCTCCCCAATCCTGCCATTTCTATTTTTTCCATCTTTCCTTGGTGCATTTCCACTTGCACTTTCTTGGTGGGAAATGCTCTTTTTCTCTTCCCTCTGCCTGATCTCCTCTTTCCTGGCCTCATCTCTGACATCACCCCTTACCCTGCTCTGACAACCCTACTTGGTGTTCTGGGCGAGTGTTCCCTTGTAGAAAAATGCCTGGCTGAAGGGATGACTCAGATGGCACAGGCCTTCCTTTTTCTAATTGACCCAGAGCTGCTGGTTGGTTTAGGGGTGGCTCTGGTGCCACATAACTTATTTGCATGTCCTTATTCTCCTAAAACTTATCTCCTCGGCCTGAGGGACTTCACATTTTATCTTCAGAACATCCTAGCACATCAGTTGTCCTTAAAACTGTGGCACAAACTATGGCATAATAATCATGCCTGTTCATATGCATTGCTTTCACAATTTACTATGCATTTATATTTATTTATTTCATGATTCACAAGAAGGCTCATTAGCCACTGGGAAGAAAAGGAAGTAAATTAAAATGGTACCTTTTAAATCACATGAGAAGTCCTGCCCTTACCACCATCATTTCCCTAATATATCTTTGTTGTCCCTATGTTTCTCTAAATCATTTTTTCCTAGTGGCTGAATTAAGTTGAGGGAAGATTTCAAGGATATTTGAGTAGTACTTTCTCTAAAGTTGTTGGTGCAAAAGTTGAGTTGAAGAATATTCCTAATGAGTGCTTTTTATTATTATTATTATTATTATTATTATTATTATTATTGCGGTACTGGAGATTGAACCCAGGGGCACTCTACCTCTGAGCTACACCCCAATCCTATTTTTTATTCTTTATTTTGAAACAGGGTCTCACTAAGTTGTGGAGGGCCTCACTAAGTAGCTGAGGCTGGTCTCAAACCTGCGATCCTCCTGTCTCAGCCTCCCAAGTACTAGGATTACAAGTGTGTGCCACCACACCTGGCTAATGAGTGCTTTTTAGAAATAGGTAGCTGCCCGGCGGGCTTGGTGGCCCACACTTTAATCCCAGTACTTGGGAAGCGGAGACCAGAGACCAGAGGATCCGGGTTTGCGGCCAGCCTCAGCTACTTAGTGAGGCCCTCCGCAACTTCGTGAGACCCGGTTTCAAAGTGAAGTATAAAAAATAGGGCCGGGGGTGTAGCTCAGAGGTAGAACACCCCTGGGTTCAGTCCCCAGAACCACAAAAAAAGAAAAAAAAAGAAATAGGTAGCTGCTTACTGAGGTCAAAATTCTACTATTTTCTTAAACCTCATTTTGTTAAGGACATAAAATTGTTTAATTGCCTTCTACCTCTGATTTCAATCTGTTCCCCTAAAAGTACTCCTGGTAGAACTGAGAGCACATTGCATTCTGCATCTTGTAAGTACCTAATCTTTCCCCTAGTGAGATATCCCCTGTGGAAATCACACCTCAGAAAGGAAAATAATGAACTTCCTGCCTAGCTTTCTCATTATTTGCAGGCTCACATTCTCCAAATTCCTAACTCAGGTTTTTCTTATACTCTATATAGTCCCTCCCCTCTTAATTTTCTCCTCTTTCTCTCTCTCTCTCTCTCTCTCTCCCTCCTTCCCTCCTTCCTTCCTTCCTTCCTTCCTTCCTTCCTTCCTTCCTCCCTCCATCTTTTATCTAATCTCTCTAGTCAGAGCTGTTTTAGTGTTTCCCTTCAAGCTCAGTAATTTTCAACCTCCTCTTCCCAATCAGGCTTACTTTTCTTCCCCTGAATTTGTTTCTCCATGTTAGGCCTAGACAAATATATAGAATTATTTTAGTACCCTGCTAGCTCATAGTTTGGTTAGCAGGCAACAATTTCCCTCTTTTCTTCCCAAAAGAAAGATTTCAGATGGGAGACACAAACAGAAGGAGCATAAAAGGTTTATTTGGGAATAGTTTTAAGGAAAGAGGTTGCCTTAGAAGGAGGGGTTATATTCCAGAGAGAGAGAGAGAGAGAGAGAGAGAGAGAGAGAGAGAGAGAATGGAGCGGTTTGTTTTCCAAGTGGAAAACAACAATAGCGTCTTCCACATGGTGAATTTTCCCCCTCATGCATATATCTGGGTGTGTTCCTGTTATTTCACTCCAGAGCTTAGTACATCTGTGCGGTTTCCACCCTGTTGGAAACTTTCCCATTGGTACCTAAGTGAAGCATAGAGGCTTAGTGCACTCTGTGCATGCTCCAAAGTTGGAAAGCCCTTTAGGCTGGTTACACCTGTCCTATTAGGCTTAAGACAGTAGTATCTGGCCATGAAGGAGGTGGTTTATGGGGTTCTCCATCACCCCAAGTGGTGTGATTTGTCATCAATCCCAGTTGTGTGAGCCCTAATCCTCAACCTTTGCACATTTCTGCTTAACTACCTAACAGCTTCTGCTGAGAGGAATCAGAAATTAGAAGAGTGACTGGTGGGTCAGCTTTAAAGTTACAAATTAGGAGGTATTAACAAATAAGAGTAGATACACAATACCAGATTAGGGGAGGGGGGATGGAGAGCTATATATTCCAGTAAGGGTGGACAGGGACAGGGCTGCTAGTTGTTCTTACGTTTGGTGCACAAAATGGTGTAAACCTAGGACCAGTTCAGATACCTTGGGTCCTTGTGTGAAGATTTAGTATTTATTATTATCACAAAAGCACTCAGCCATGCACTGTGGCTTATGCCTATTATCTCAGCTATTCAGGAGGCTAAATCAAGAGGATCGAAAGTTCAAGGTCAGCTTGGGCAACTGAGTGAGACCCTATCTCAAAATAAAATTAACAAGGCCTAGGGGGATGTGGCTATGCTTGCCTAGCATGTGTGAAGCCCTGGGTTCAATCCCCAGTACCACAAAACAAAAGCAAAACAAAAACAAAACAAACAATAATGAAAAACATTCAGTTCTGGTTTGCCCATGCAGGCTACCACAGCCTTCACAGTTAGAAACCTAAGACCCAACCTACAGACCAAAAATAAAAATAAAAAAATAAATAAATAAATATACTTTTATAGGTTCCAAAAATAAATAAATAATTAAATTCAGAATATGTCTTCTTTGATAGGTATTTTTTATAGGGATTTGCATCTGGTAAATCTATAGATGTTAGATTTTAAGAGAATCTCCTGAATAGTTGGGTTATTGTGTGCTTGCTGCTAAAATTTGTTGATTATGTCCCCAAAGTAAAACAAAAGAATGCATTTAGCTTCCTCAATGAAGGTTTGTGAAACCAGACACAAATGAAACCAAGGGAAGAAAGATAAGGGCTCCCAAGTTTATGAAACTTGGTAATGGCATTTTAAATAACTCCTTAGACTTTGTTCTTGTCAGGTTTTGGGAAGGGTGGTGGTTCAGGCATGGAGACAGGCCAAGGGTCTAAGCAGGGGAGTTTATTAAATGAGTCAGGGATGAGGATAGGGATAGGGTAAGTGGCTCAGGGATGGGGTCTGAAGACAACTTCAGCCCAACCCGCTATTGGGCGAGTATAGCCTATTATAGGAAAATACTGAGACAAAGTCAAATAACAGTTACACAGGGAGAGGGAGGGGGTGAGGGGAAGCAGGTGTTGTTATGGGAACATTCGAAGGTTAGAGAACAGAGAAACAGTCTGTGGTTTGTGGACAGGGTGGTTATCAAGGCTGTGATGGTTTATGGGCAGAATGTTCCCACCAGGATTGTAATGTGGCCTGGATGGATCAAGCATGAGAGGGTGGGAGAAGTGTCTGCATTACATTTTTTTGTATAGTTCTTACTCAACTTTCTTATTCCACTGCACATATTTTTAGTTATTTTGAAAAATAAAGTGAAACATTGAGAATATGTCCCATTTTGGATATAGAACAATTTGGAGAATTATAGGAAAATCATTACAAATTTAGAGTTATGATGGGCCTACAGAATTGGACTTACTCATTTATTCATCCATTTAGCAAATCTTTTTTCAACATCTATCGTTAGTTATTACTCTAGACACCTACAATCGAGAATGAGCAAATATAGATGGCAAAAAAATAAATAAAGCCTGTCAATGGTCAGATTGTGATAAATGAGCCACAAATCGAGGGGCCAGGTTTTGCAGGCACCCAAGGGCAGAGCCTCTCACAGCAAGTGAGATGGGACCCTGCCTGGCATGGCTGAAGGTGTAGTTGATGCTGCCAGAGAGGTGATGGGCTTGTAGGTTGTGGTGATGACCTTCCCTTTCCATCTAAGTGAGATGGTGTTATGGACTGAATGTTTGTGTAACCCCTCTGCTTGTATGTTGAAGCCACCCTAACCCCAAAGTGGGGCTCCCATGATAGGATTAGAGTCCTTATAAAAAGAGGAAGAGAGCTTGGTGTCCTCATGCACACCTGTAATCCCAGTACTTGGGAGGCTGAGACAGAAGGATCTCAGGTTCGAGGGCAGCCTCAACAGCTTAGTAAGACCCTCAGCAACTTAGCGAGACCCTGTTTCAGAATAAAAAGGATGGGGTGTGTAGTTCAGAGGTAGAATGCCCCTGGATTCAATCTTCAGTAATCCCCCTCCTCAAAGAAGGAGGAGAGGAGGAAGAGGAGGAGGAGGAGGAGGAGGAGGAGGAGGAGGAGGAGGAGGAGGAGGAAGAGGAGGAGAAAGAAGGAAGAGAAGAGACTAGATCTTTCTTTCTCTCTACCATCAATGGATACAACAAGAAGGTGGCCACCTGTAGGCTAGGAAGCAGGCTTTTACCAGGAAACAAATCTGTCAGTACCTTGATCTTAGACTTCCCAGCCTCCAGAATTGTGAGAACTAAATGTCTGTTTTTTAAGCCACCCAGTCTATGGTATTCTGTTATGGCTGCCCAAACTGACTAATAAGGACGGGAAGACTTCAGAAAGTGCTGAAGACAGGAATGAGCTGATCTGACTTCTGGGTTAAGAGGATTACTCTGGCCGGGCGTGGTAGCGCACGCTTGTAATCTCAGTACTTTGGGAGGCGGAAACCGGAGGATCTGGGTTCGCGGCCAGCCTCAGCTCTCTCTGTCTCTCTCTCTCTGTCTCTTTCTGTCTCTCTCTCTCTCTCTCTCTTTCCTTAGTGAAGCCCTCTGCAACTTCGTGAGACCTGGTTTCAAAATAAAGTATAAAAATAGGGCCGGGGGCGTAGCGCAGAGGTAGAACGCCCCTGCGTTCAATCCCCAGTACCGCCAAAAAAAAAAAAAAAAAGAGGATTACTCTGTCTTGTAAGAGGCCTACAGTGGCCAAAGCCGAAGCTGGAAGACCTGTTAGGAGGCAGTTGTAGTAATTGGTGATTTGTCTTGGTGTGGCAGCAGTGGAGATGCATCTGTTATTAAATGCAGTGTTTTGAAGGAAGAACTGAATGTACAAGTGGAATGTATATGAGTTGTCACAGACAGGGAATTCAGGATGAATCCTGAGAAACTGTAAGAAAGGAGTTGCCCCAGAGGAGATGGGCACAGAGAGGAGTGAGTAGGTTGTGAATGGAAGATTAGAGGATTAGTTACTGGCACATTAACTTAAAAATATCTAGTAGACCTCCAAGTGGAGATGCTGAAGAAGTCATTGGATGCAAGTCTGAAGGTTGGTGGAAGTCAGGACTGGAAATATAAACTCAGGAGGTGACGGCATGCAGCCAAGAATGATACTGAAAATATTTAACAACCAGTGTGGCCTGAGGACCTGCCCATCAGAACAAACGCCAGCCTTAACAACAGGCATGGCTGCACAGCTCCCTGTTGGCAGAAAATCAGTCCAATCTGTACTCATATGTGGAAAGGCTATCCCTTCCACTTTAGTCATTCTCTACAGATAAGCTACAGACTTTGTGACTCAACCGTAAATGCAGATTCCCCATTAAAACCAGGCACTAACTAAAAAATATTAGAAGGAAATAATTATTTTCCATATCAGTATATTTCTCTACTCCTTAATTCTCATTATGCCCACTCAATTTTCTTATAGAGGTTAAACACAAATACTTAGCCATATTAAATTTTTTTGGGGGGTTGCTAAGGATTGAACCCAGGGGCATTCTACCTTTGAGCTACATCCCTGGCCTTTTTTATTTTTTTTATTTTGAAACACAATCTCGCTAAGTTGTTGAGGATGGCCTCAAACGTGTGATCCTCCTGTTTTAGCCTCCCAGGTATTAGGATTAAAGGCATGTACCACCTAGTGTGTTACCACCTAGTGTTAGCATACTAATGTGTTTCTGAAGGCTGACTAGTTTGAAAATGCTGGCTTTCAAGTACAACAGACCTGCAGTTGAGTCCTGGATCTTCCATTTTACTGTTTACTGCAGAAACATGTTCCTTTTCCTCCTTTTTTCTGGAAACAAAATCTGTAAAACTGGAAATAAGTCCACATTTTTGTGTGGATTAGAAATTCTATATGTAGAGAATGTCACAGTGCTTAGTAACTATTTTACAATTTCCTTCTAAAATCATATGATTTTAGAGCTTAAAGGAACAATAAATGTCTTGTGTTCTTAATAATACCAGTTTAATGTCAAATCATTTTAACAATGTTCATGTCTCCATTGGATTTAGACTAATCTATACTGAAAAATATTTGGGCTTAAATTTATGCACACTTGGACACACTTATTTATTAAAAGGAAGTATAAGTGGTTATAAAAGAAAAGAATGATTTTGATTAATCTTTCCCAAAAGTCAGATTTGAAAAATCCAGCAAAAATGTTGTCTAATACTGTGTTAGCTATCAATTATATTTTTATATAAATATTTGGTCCACATGATTACCAACCCCTCACCATTGTTGATGAACTCCTAGAGGATAGGGATTCCATTTTTTTCTTGCTCTGATTTCCCAGAGCCCAGGCTTTGTGCCATTATGTGAGGATAATTACAAAGTCAGGTAAATGTGTGTGTTGGTAAAGGAGAATCTCGGCCTTCTAGGCTTTGGAAGACCATGTACCCTCAAAAACTTGATGCTTCTTATTCTGGACAGATCTGAGAATGTTTTGCTTGTCTTCCCAAATAAGTGGGAATATAAATCCATGGGGTTTTGTTCCAAGACTATTTTGTTTACTATAGATTTTCCAGTACCTGGAGAGTGTCCTGGCACAGAATAAGTGCTTAAGAAATACTCATTGAATTAATTCATGGAAAAAAGTACTGCAGTACTAATTGTACCCCAGTGTCATGTAGAATTTCGAAGGAAGCAAACACTGAATGAGTGTCTCATTTCTGTGAATGCAGCTTTTAATTGATTTACAAATGACATTCCTTGGAACTGTCACTGAGGCACTGGACTTGGTGTCCTGTTATGCTTTATATTACTCTTCTTTCCTCTTCTTGTTAAAATTATGGATTTTACTTACAACTTTTCTCTCCACTAACGGAATATAGAATATACCATACTCTGCGTTTTACTAGTGGGTCACTCTTAATTGCTCAATTCTCTCTTTTCTTTGAAGAGTTCTTTCCTAGGAGAGGACTCAGTCCTTAAAGTCGATACATTTTCCAATTTGCCAGACAAGCCTGAATAGAATTGTCAGGATCTAGCAGTGGACAAGCTCCTGATTCAACACTATCTATTCCCTAAAACATGTAAATGAAAATATAGACAGCTGTAGAGGAGCAGAGAAGGGAAGAAAGAACAGAGAAACCTCAAAGACCCTTTGTGAATGATACTTGGGAAGGTCGGCAAATGATTTTTGGTGTTTTGTAAGACTCTACTACAGATGGCACTATGCTTTCTATTTGTGCTTTTTGTCCTACTTCTGAGAACAAATGAAGACCTCTCTAGAAATATTTTTAACAAAACATGCACGGTAATCCTGCCCTTCCTGGTATGTGATAGTAAATTTTTTGAATCTATTTTTCAAGTTCTAACCATTGAAAATTGTTGAATGTCAGCCAGGCATGGTGGAGCACATCTATAATCCCAATACATGGGAGGCTGAGACAGGAGGATTGCGGGATCAAGACCAGCCTCAGCAATTTAGCGATATTCTCAGCAACTTAGCGACCCCTGTTTCAAAAACAAAAATGTAAAAAGAGCCAGGCATTTAGCTCAGAGGTAGAATGCCCCTGGGTTCAATCCACAGTACCCCCCAATTTTATTTTTGTCAAATGTATATAATGTGCCAGGCATGTTGCTGACTGCTCTATATGCACCATCTTATGTAATAGTCACAATAACTTCCTGAGTGAGGTACATTATGTTATACTCGTCTTTATCTTTACAGATGGAGAAAAGAGAGCATAGATACTAAACGTTTTGCCCAAAAGTACCCAGCAAGTGACCAAGCTGGGACTGAATGTCAGGCATTCTGCTTGCAAAGCCCACCCTAACCCCTATGCCAATGTCTGTCTGTGACAGCTATGGAGGCCTGGGATTGTTTTGTTTATCCTTTGGGTAATGAAAATTATAGTAATGGCCAAATACACCATGACATTTATTCCCTCTGGAAGTGTAATTTGATTATGTTTGGTAACTGAATGAGGGTCTGGTATCTATGAATGCTGCTTTTAATTGACTGACAAATGACATTATTTGGACCTGCAACTGCTGGTATTGAACTTGGTGTCCAGTTGCTCTCTATGTTGTTCTTTTTGCCTTTCCTGTATTGACGGCGTTTTCTCTATTTGGCTATTTGAATCATGTTCTTTGAATGTAGTCTCTGAAAAGAACTTAGTAATTATAGTAACTATGGGCTGGTTGCTTTTGAGTGAAAATAACAATAAAAACCCACATGTAATGGAAATTACCTTTGGGTATTGTCCATAAAACCAGCAGAGCTATATGAATAGATAGATTATTTTTTAGAATATACTTTTGTACATTTATATTTTACAAGCCATCAAGACTCATCATATGATGCCTTTTAATGCTTGCATTTCGTTTCTTCATATTGATTTGCTTGCAAAGCTCCTGATGCATTCTTTAATAGAATTTACCTTCTAGCTTAATGTCTAGATAATCCTGACTCCAGACTTTATATGAAAGAGCAACTAGTGGGGTGTGGTGGTGCACTCCTGTAATTCCAGTACTTAGGAGGCTTAGATAGGAGAATAACAGGCTCAAGGCTTGCTTCAGCAACTTCATAAGATTCTCAGAAACCTAGTAAGACCCTGTTTTAAAACAAAATATTTTATGGGTTTTTTTTTTTTGCGGTACTGGGGATGGAACCCAGGGGCATTCTACCTCTGAGCTACACCCCCAGCCCTAATTTTTATTCTTTTAATTTTTTGAAACAGGGTCTCACTAAGTTGCGGAGGGCCTCGCTAAGTAGTTGAGGCTGGCCGCGAACCTGCGATCCTCCTGTCTCAGCCTCCCAAGTACTGGGATTACAAGTGTGCGCCACCACGCAAAAAAATGGTGGGGGTATAGCTCAGAGATAGAATGCCCTTGGGTTTAATCTCCAGTACCACAAGAAAAAAAGGGGGGACTATTCTTCCATTTAGAACAGATGGTTATAGGAAACAAACTATGTTTTGAAAACCATAAAACTGACCTTATTCCTAGAAATAGATTATTTGCTAGTCCTGCATGGAACATGCTTTTCAGTGCTTTAAGAATCCATGTCACTATTAAGTTTCCAGTTCAAACTGAGCAGGACCCAGGTATTTGAACAAGAAATTGTCCAGATTCCATTTCTCCCTAAGAATACCTTTCAAGTGTCTGTAGTCTGAAACCCAATATTTAGCCAAGTGAGTACCATTTAGTTATGATATTATGTATTATAGTATGGAAGGACAATGACTTGTAAGTAATATGAGTACATTTATTAGCTCTCTCTACCTCCTTTTCCCCCTCCTTTTTTTTTGGAAGGAGGAGTGTATTCGGTTGACTGTATTTTTATATTGAAAATATTTTAGAATGTTTTGAGGTTGCACTTTTAGGATTAACATCTGTGAATATGTGAATCAATAATAATTGCTAATTAAAGATATTAATTCTAGTCAGAAAGCATGAAAGCTCATGTTCCAGAAACCTGCTCTCAGTGGAAACTCACAAAATCATTGGTTAGCAGTGAGGGAAATGTTAGTCAGTGTTGGAGATGTCATCTGCAACCAGTCTGGTTGCTGCTTAAAATCACCAATTGTATCACCTTTGACAATCAAGCCATTATCTGTTCAGAAGTCACAGTGGGAGGAGATAAGAAGAGGTGATTTTTGAGTGGCCCAATACAAAAAGTATCACCTGCTTTAAAATATTAGTGACTCTGGTTTAAAAGATTAGATGACGCCGGGCATGGTGGCGCACACTTGTAATCCCAGTACTTTGGGAGGCGGAGACCGGAGGATCCAGGTTTGCGGCCAGCTTCAGCTCTTTCTCTCTCTTTTTCTCCTCCTGTCCCTCTCTCTCTCTCTCTCTCTCTCTCTCTCTCCCTCCCTCCCTCCCTCCCTCCCTCTCTCCTTAGTGAGGCCCTCCGCAACTTCGTGAGACC
>PVJS01052447.1:0-13614 GCA_004027185.1 Glis glis
GAGAGAGAGAGAGAGAGAGAGAGAGAGAGCTGAGGCTGGCCTCGAACCCGGATCCTCCAGTCTCCGCCTCCCAAAGTACTGGGATTACAAACATGCACCACCACGCCCGGCAGGATTAAATAATTGAATATAGGTGCTCTACCACTGAGTCATATCTCCAGCCCCCTCCCCTTTGTGTGTGTGTGTGGTTCTGGGGATTGAACCTAGGGGCATTCTACCTCTGAGCAACACCCCCAGCCCTATTTTTTATTCTTTATTTCGAAACAGGGTCTCACTAAATTGTGGAGGGCCTCACTTAGTACCTGAGGCTGGCCGCGAACCTACGATCCTCCTGTTTCAGCCTCCCTAGTACTGGGATTACAAGCTTGCGCCACCATGCCTGGCTCCTGGCTTTCTTAAAAAAAAAAACACAACAACTCTGTAGTCTCAGTTACCTCTAGGACTTTTGTGGTTGTCTTGTTTGTTTTAGTCTGTCTTCTGGGTAGGAACTTTCCTCAAAGGTGCAGAAACCCTGCTTGTCCACTTGGATTAAGAGCAGGAGATGTAGAAGCTGATTGGGCCCTCTGGGCTTGTGGCTGGGCCTGATCTGGGTGGGCTGTTTGTTGGGGGACTCCCAATGTCAGTATCTTCAGGTTTTTCTTCTTGGGCTCAGATTTCCTGAGAGGTTTCCTTCTGTCTCCTGCCTGGGAGTTAGCAGTCTGGCTGCCAGATTACTGGAAATTGAGTGGATGGAGAGTGCTGGTGGCGGAAAGGTGGTTCTTGACAAGCCGTGTACATAGATCATTTAGTCCTCTGCTTTCAGGCTGAGAACCACACTCTCACTGTGCTTCAGGTCCCCGGGCCAGGGGGACCCCAGCGTTCCGCTTCTGGAACACCAACGGACCACCAGCATGCTTGAGCCCCTCCCGTTCCTTCAAGCCCCAGAGGCCCCTGGGGCGGCCAGTCCCTGCGGCTGCGTGTTCTGCTGAGTGCCTCTGCGTAGTTTCACTGTCCCTGCCGCTGCGGTGGGACCCCGCTTGTGATGGGTGCAGCTTTCCTGGGCCTGCTAAGTCCATCTACTGTGGAAAGTAAGGCCACAGACCCAGAATCTAAAAATAAGACTTTATCATTGATAAGAACTGCATTCCAAGAAGGAAGGAGGGGGCGGCCTCCCAAGGCTGCAGACCACCAGACCCTCGCTTCCTGGGCCGCAGAGGCAGTCTCCCAGCACTCTAGGGGTGATAGTCAGGGCAGCCAACAGAAGCCTGACAAAGATAGACACAAGGCTAAACGCAAATATTTGGGATACCCCAAATCCAGGAATTTCTCATACCACACTGGTTCATTAGCTAGCTCTGAAGCAAGGAGGCAGTGAAGCCCAAGGTCATTTCTTTCTTTCTCTTTTTTTTTTTTTTTTTTTTTTGTGGTTACTGGGGATTGAACCCAGGGGCATTTTACATCTGAGATACATCCCCAGCCCTATTTTATTTTATTTATTTATTATTATTATTTTTTGCAGTACTGGGGATTGAACTCAGGGGCATTCTACCTCCAAGCTACACCCCCAGCCCAATTTTTTTTTATTCTTTATTTTGAAATAGGGTCTCACTAATTTGCAGAGGGCTCACTAAGTGGCCGTGAACCCGGATCCTCTGGTCTCAGCCTCCCAAGTACTGAGATTACAAGCGTGCACCACCACGCCTGGCTCCTATTTTATTTTAAAATAGATAAGTTTTGGAGGGCCTTGCTAAGTTGCTGAGGCTGGCCTTGAACCTTCGGTCCTCCTGTCTCAGCCTCTCAAGTACTGGAATTACAGGCGTGAACCACCACGCCCAGCCCAAGGTCATTTCTTATGACTGGGTTCTTCATCCCCTGCCAGGCCCCAGTATACATCCTCAACAGAGTGGTCCCAGGCATGGACCATTAATTACACAGCGTGGAGAGAGCAGCTTTATCAGTCATTCTCTTCCCACCCCTCCCAGCTGAGGGGAGGCTGCAAAGACCATTCTCCCAGCACACAGCTTTCGCCGCCTGTTCTGGCAGAGTGTTCAAATAATGCCCAGGAACACAGGAAAGGGAGTCAAAGATGGCCTGCCCAGGGCCAAAGAGAATTGCCTCTGGTCTAGGTGATTTTAAGTGGAAAAGAAAAAGAAAAAACCTACATAGGAGACTTGTAAAAGTTTTTGTAGGGGGAAAAAGACAGAAACATTGCAAAGACTCAGGTGAAGAATTTACTCTGGGAGAAGAGACTGTTGTAATCACACAGAGAACACAGTTCTAATGACTCTCAAACATAAAAGTCATGAACCCAGAACCCAGGGACGAGGCCATGTGCAGAGACAGAGCTGGTGGAAATGGGCTAGCTGGCGAAGGAAGCAGACAGCAGGAAGTAGTAGCACTGCAGAACCAAGAAAACAAGTTTTTTGCTTGTTTGTGTTTGTGGTTCTGGGGATTGAGCCCAGGGGCATTCCACCTCTGAGCTACACCCCCAGCCCTTTTTATTTTTTATTTTGAGACAGGGTCTTTCAATCCTCCTGTCTCAGCTTTCCAAATACTGGAATTATAGGCGTGCACCACCATGCCTGGCAAGAAACCATTTTATTTTATTTTTTAATTGCTTCTGTATGTAGTATTTCTTTTTTATTTGTTTATGCTTTTATTGGTGCATTATAGTCTCACAACATAATGTAGTTTATAGTGATAGTGACATACATGCATATAGCCCTTTTTTTTTTTTTTGCGGTACTGGGATTGAACCCAGGGGCATTCTACCTCTGAGCTACACCCCAGCCCTATTTTTTTATTCTTTATTTTGAAACAGGGTCTCACTAAGTTGTGGGGGGGGCTCACTAAATAACTGAGGCTGGCCGTGATCTCGGATTCTCCGGTCTCAGCCTCCCAAGTACTGGGATTACAAGCGTGCGCCACCACGCCCGGCTCACACAGCACTTAGAAACCAATTTTAAGAGCCAGGCATGGTGGCACACGCTTGTAATCCCAGTACTTGGGAGGCTCAGACAGAAGGATTGCAGGTTCATGGCCAGCCTCAGCTACCTAGTGAGGCCATCCATCCACAACTTAGTGAGACCCTGTTTCAAAATAAAATATGAAAAGGGCTGGGGGTATAGCCTAGAGGTAGAATGTCCCTGGGTTCAATCCTCAGTAAAAAAAAAAAAAAAAAAAAAAAAAAAAATTTAAAATACAAGAAGCAGAGCCAGGCATGGTGGCGCATGTCTGTAATTCCAGTACTTGGGAGGCTGAGACAGGAGGATCACAGGTTCAAAGCCAGCCTCCACAACTTAGTAAGACCCTGTTTGCAAATAAAAAAAATAAGGCTGGGGGTGTGGGGGTGTAGCGCAGAGGTAGAAGGCCCCTGGGTTGCATCACTGGTACTACACACACATACACACGTGAAGCAGAATGTTCTCTGCAGACTCTGGAAGGCTGGCTTGAGGAGACCACCTGATCTGCATGTTCAGTGGACGCTGTGTCCACTCCGCCCTTTCTCTTTGGATGGTCAGCATTTGTTCTCTCAGAACTCCACCTTCTTCTTGGGCTTTATCCTGGGCCCAAACCCCAGCAGGATGTTTTCTTTTCCTGGTATCTTATTGTAACCAATTCCGTGGATTTAGGAAAGGAAACAGCCCTCCTGAAACTGGACCTTTGTGTGTGTGTGTGTGTGTGTGTGTGTGTGTGTGTGTGTGTGTGTGTGGTGTGTGGAGGGACATTTCCTGCCTTCTGGAAGCTTCCGTGAAGCTTTTGTCCTATGTCACTTTGACACTTATAGAATGGCTGTATGGAAGGTTCCAGAGGGAACTATAGCCTTGTCATGCTGCATGGGACAACACCTCTTGTGACATCTCAGATCTGTAGACCTAAAGCACTTTGAATCTCATAGCAGAACAGAAGGAGCTGATCAGAATCTTGGGCTTGAAAATAAGATGGTTCCTTCACCACTGCTGTGGATGGGTCACTTGGTCTCTCTGGGGTTCAGTTTCTTTATCAAACGGACCCGATAGGGCCTCTCAGTCTTGGCATCATTGCTATTTTGGGCCTGAGGAGGCTGTGAATGCACAGTACGTAGGATGCATGTGGGCTTTGTAGCAGCGTCCCTGGCCTCTGTCCAGGAGATGCCTGTCACACTCTCAACTGTGACAGTCAAAAATGACTCAGACATGGCTGAGTGTTTCCTGGGGGACAAATTCACTCCATGTTGAAAACCACCAGACTCCCCTGTCTGCTCTGGGTTTCTCTGATTATCTGAAACATTCTGTTCTTTCCCTCTGTCTTCAAAGTGTTTCCCCTAATCCTCTAGTCCTCGGGGAACTCCCATTCCAGATAAGAACTGTGATTTGGAGCCTTCAGATGGGGCAGCTACAAGTTTAAGATACCAGCCGCATCTTGGGTTCCTGCCAATCCAGATGTCTGCGCCCTGGTTCTTCCGTTCAAGGAGGATTTGCTGCGATCATCACACAGCCTATGCTGGAGGAGCAGGGGCTGTTTGTAGAGAAACAGATGAGGCTGTTAGATGGCACTCGAGCAGACGAGGTCTGCCGCTGTACTGGGGATTGAACCCAGGGGCATTCTATCTCCAAGCTACACCCCCGGCCCTATTTTTATTCTTTATTTTGAAACAGGGTCTCACTAAGTTGCAGAGGGTCTCACTAAGTAGCTGAGGCTGGCCGCGAACCGGGATCCTCTTGTCTCAGCCTCCCAAGTACTAGGATTACAAGCGTGCGCCACCACGCCTGGCTCTCTTTTCCTTTTTTCTTAGCAAGTGTAAAATGCTTCCCAGGAAACAGAATGCTAGTACCACTATCTTGTACAAACCCCCCCTCATTCTTTAGCCCTGTCTTTCAAAGCTGTCTATTTGAGAGTGCTTATGAGATAATAATAGTGCTTTCTCCCTTGGAAGGTTAATTGCCATTTCATGATTTTTTTTTTTTTGTCTTTTGGTTCAAAATACCAGCATAACTAAATCACATTTGACTACTATTAGCTATTGATTTTTTTTTTTTTTTGCAGTACCGGGGATTGGATGCAGGGGCGATCTGCCTCCGCACTACACCCCTGGCCCTATTTTTTATACTTTATTTTGAAACCGGGTCTCACAAAGTTGCGGAAGGCCTCACTAAGTAGAGAGAGAAAGAGAGAGAGAGTTGAGGCTGGCCACGAACCCGGATCCTTTGATCTCCACCTCCCAAAGTACTGGGATTACAGGCATGCGCCACCATGCCTGGCTAGCTATTGATTTTAAGAAGATATAAATTGTACTGGTTTCCATTTTTAACTGATTTTTCTATTCGTGCATATTTTGTAACTTCACAGCCCCTTTTATCCCCAGAATGTTATGTTTTAGGCAACTTTAGGAAGAAAGGAGCTGTTTTATTTGTGCTGGGGATTGAACCCAGGACCTCATTCATGCTAAGGACACACTATAACTGAGCTATAGCCTCAGCCCCAGAAAATAGCACTCCTGAAGTAAAGAGACTGTTGGCTCTAAATGAATGCCAAGGAACTCCTATTTTTTTTTATCTTCCTTGGACCAAATTTGAGATTTCCTTTGTACTAATCAGCTTCTAGGTCTGTGAGGTTTTGCTTAGAGGTTTTCTAGCTTCTTAACCTTTGGCTCTAAATCTTATGAAATGGGGAAAAAATAAGATATAAAATGAGGCTCTCCTTTGAAAGAGAAAGTGAGGTCTTTTCTGTAACTCTACCCAGCATCTCTACAGGTCTGAGGGTAGAGTTTTGTTTCTCGGATATCAGACATTTACCATCATGCGCTCCTCTCGTCCGTTGGCAGCAGCCCAAGTTTCGGATGTCACAACCTTGGACATTTGAGTCTTATGCAATCTCTGGGTGTGTTTACTAGGGCAATGTAATCAAGCCATTGTTAGCCCAGCTCTATACATTTTAAAGCTTGTGACAACTCCAAACCAATGGGCCCCGTCCTTTTCTCCTACTCCCCACCATCCCCAAATCAAACTAAACAAGAACTCTCAGATTAGAACCAGGCTAAGCCATGGTTGCTCAGTGGTCACGGGAGCGGTACCTTGTTCTTGCCCGTGGCTGACAGTTTGTGGTTTCCCTCACTCCTGTCAAGTACAATTTAGATACAAAGAGTGAATTATAATTTTAGATAACCAGTATTTTATGGGGGTAAGCCTGGGTACCTGTCTTCAGATGGAGGTACTATGGAACAGTTTCACATTAGGCAAAACTGCATTTGTGTTTTGAATCTGAATTTGAGTTTTCATCTAAAATTCTCTAATGACTTTTTCTTTCTTTCTTTTTTTTTTTTTTTTGGCAGTACTGAGAATTGAACCCAGGGGCATTCTACCTCTGGGTTTCTCTGCTACCTAGACTACACCCCCAGTCCTATTTTTATTCTTTTTTTTTTTTTGCGGTACCAGGGATTGAACCCAGGGGCATTTTACCTCAAAGCTACACCCCCGGCCCTATTTTTTATACTTTATTTTGAAACCGGATCTCACGAAGTTGTGGAGGGCCTCACTAAGTAGCTGAGGCTGGCCGCGAACCCAGATCCTCCAGTCTCAGCCTCCCAAGTACTGGGATTACTGGTGTGTGCCACCACAATGGGCTTTCTTTATTTTGAAACAGGGTTTCACTAAGTTGCTGAGGCTGTCCTTGAACTTGCGATCCTCCTATCTCAGCCTCACGAGTACTGGGATTACAGGCATGCACCACCACACCTACCACGCTCAGCTCTTGAGGTTTTAAATATTGATGTATACTATTTTTTGTACCCTCTGAGTGCATTTTGTTGTGCAGTTGTTAGTTACTTTATTTCTCTGGGCCTCAGTGTTCTACTGAGTAAAATGAGGGTGATTATAATACCTCATCTGTGGGAATCTCTATGAGCATTAAAGATGATATATGAAAAGCATATAAGGAAATATCTCCCATACAGCATGCTCAGTAAATGTTAGATACCACTATTATCGTGAGCAATTTTTTCTTACTGAGACTGAATTACATTTTTTGTTTTTCTTTTTTGGTACTGGGGATTGAACCCAAGGGCATTCTTCCTCTGAGCTATCCCCCCAGGTCCTTTTATTTTTTATTTTGAAACAGGGTCTTGTTAAGTTACTACTCACTGGCCTCAAACCTGTGTTTCTCCTGACCCAGATTCCCAGGTACTGGGATTATAGGTGTGCACCCCACACCCAGTTGAGGGTTTTTTTTTTTTTTGGCGATAATGGGGATTGAACCCAGGGGCATTCTACCTCCATGATATACCCCCAGCCCTATTTTTATTCCTTATTTTGAAACAGGGTCTCACTAAGTTGTGGAGGGCCTCACTAAGTAGCTGAGACTGACCGCGAACCTACGATCCTCCTGTCTCAGCCTCCCAAGTACTGGGATTACAAGCGGGTGCCACCAGCCTGGCCCTTTTTTTTTAATACAAGCCTTGAAAAAGTCTTTCGGATGCCAGGCGTGGTGGCGCACGCTTGTAGTCTTAGTACTTGGGAGGCGGAGACCGGAGGATCCGGGTTCGCGGCCAGCCTCAGCTACGTAGTGAGGCCCTCCACAACTTCGTGAGACCTGGTTTCAAAATAAAGTATAAAAAAAAAATAGGGCTGCGGGTGTAGCTCGGAGGTAGAACGCCCCTGGGTTCCATCCCCGGTACCACAAAAAAAAAAAAAAAGAAAAAGTCTTTTGGCTGAGATTGTTGTATCTTAATCAGACAATGGTTAAGAAAATTAGTATATAGGGGTTGAGGGGTGTAGTTCAGGTAGAACAAACACATGCTTTGCATGCGTGAGGCCCTGGTTCGACTCCCAGCACCAAAAGCAGAGAAAAAGCCCCATTAAATTAGTATGTAGAGAAATTCTAAGATGGCAGAAAGCTTTGATCTGAGCATTCATATCTATCTATACATTCACATAGCACCATGCTTCTCACTGCATTTGATTGAGGAGAGTTAATTAGGAAGAATTTTTCCTAATCCATCTGGTCGATATATTTGCACTGGCCAGATTAGCCATTGCTTGCCTCTTATATTCCTCATACATAACAGGATCTCTCTCCCCAGCAGGCCCAGTGCAAAGCCTCTGAGGCCTTTTTTGAGCAGCCCTCCTTGAACTGGGGGTTCTGCACCGTGTGTGTGTGTGTGTGTGTGTGTGTGTGTGTGTGTGTGTGTGAGAGAGAGAGAGAGAGAGAGAGAGAGTGAGTGTGTGTGTGTGTGATGGAGAGCCCCTAGGTTGAATCACCTTCCTCGTCTGAGAGGCGCACACATCTGCTCATCTTGTGCTCAGAAAGCACTGCTCTGCTCTGCTCCCCAGAGGGATTGTCCATTCAGCAGGCATTGGCCAAATCATCATCTAATGCCAGATGCCAGAGATGGGGTGGGAGCTAGCATGGAGGGAGGGACAGGGGTTGTCCTGTTTGAAGGTGAATGAATGACGTTCAGTGTTTGAGGAGCAGAACACAGCCAGTGGCTTGTGGGAGTCCTCAATGAGCACTTACTGCTTTAAAGACCAGGGGAGACTTGGGGCCGCTTCTCCAAGTTCACCTTGAACCTTGGCCTCCCTCCCTGGAGCCCACTGAGTCTCACCAGACTCGCTCTGTTCCTTGATTGACTAGGAGACTTTGCACCTGCTCTTCCTGTGCCTGGAAAACTCTCTCCCCACATTAAGGGTGGCTCCTCCTTGACTCCTCCTTGGAGGATCTACTCCCAAACCCCCATCACACTAGTTCATTAAACTTTTTAATTTCCTTTGAGCACTGATCACCCTCTAGGGTGATTTTGTTTTTATCTTTGTTGGCCAGCTCTCTGCTCCACACCAGAATGTTAAGCACCTTAACAGCAGGGATTTTTGTTTTTTTTTTTGGCACTGGGGAGTGAACCCAGGGGCATTCTACCATTGAGCTACACCCTCACCCCATTTTATTTTTTGTTTTTGAAACAGGGTCTCTCTAGGTTGCTGAGAGTCCTGCTAAGTTGCTGAGGCTGGCCTTAAACCTGCGATCTTCCTGTATTAGCCTCCCAAGTGCTGGGATTACAGGCATGAGCTACCACGCCCAGGAAGAGCAGGTGTTTTGTTTAGCTTGTTCATAGGCTGGAATGCCTGGAAGAATGTCTGGTATATAGCAAGTATTGAATAAATATTGTTGAATGGATGAAGAAAATTGTATGCAGAGGGCTGGGGATATAGTTCAGTGGTAGAGCGCTTGACTAGCGTGCACAAGGCCCTAGGTTTGATCCCTAGCAACACACACAAGCAAGATATATGGAGAGAAACAAACTGGAGACATATATTATAAACTCCATGGAGGAGCAATAAGAAACCTATTGGAAATCACTGGACTCTTCCTTGTTAGGAAGGTCAAAATAGCATTTGACATAGGTGATAATGGTGATGGTAACAGCCAAGAGTGTGAAGTACCGTGGTAGGCACTGAGCTAAGTGCTTGACACACATTACTTGTTTAGTTTTCACAATGGCCTTATGAGGCATGTGTGGTCATTCACATTTTACAGATGGGGAAATTGATAGATTTCCTAATTTGCCCAAAGTCCCAGCTAGTAAGTGGAGGAGCAGGGAGTTGAACTTCCTAACCCATCTGAATCACTTTGCCTTATGTACAGGGATCATAGCTATGTAACAGAGAAAAGGACACCTGGGTTTGGTTTCTGAGTCTAGACCATGCTAGTGCCAAAGAGATAGTATATATAGTAGGAAGAGCATTTGAATGGGGGTCCAGACAGCAGGTCCTGCCCACTCTGGAATGACCACTTAGTGGCCCTGTCCACTCTAGAAAGCTGTGTCCTGCAGGGAGTGTCTCGTTCCCCACATGAGGCTCTAGAACCTGGTCTTAGATGATCTCTGAGGTTCTTCCCAATATGTCAGGAGTTCGTTTTCTCCCTCCCTCCCTCCCTCCCTCCCTCCCTTCCTTCCTTCCTTCCTTCCTTTCATACTGGGGATTGAACCCAGGGGCATTCTACCTCTGAGCTACACCCCCAGCCCTATTTTATTTTTTATTTTGAAACAGGGTCTCACTAAGTTGTGGAGGGCCTCACTAAGTTGCTGAGGCTGGCCACAAACCTGTGATCCTCCTGTCTCAGCCTCTCAAGTACTGGGATTACAAGTGTGTGCCACCACGCCTGGCTCCAATATGGCAGTTCTTAATCCTCAGAGAAGTAGAATCATTGAAAGTTACTTCACCTCTCCAGGTCACAGGATGAAATTTGCTTCCTAAATGAAAAATTTTACTAACCTCCTGTGTCAGTGTTGAAGTTTACAGTAAAGTCCTCACTAAATCAATTGAAATAAGTAGAGGCTCTAAGTAGAGGCTGCTTGTCTTATGAATTTATTTATTTATGTATTTATGTATTTATTTATTTATTTTGCGGAACTGGGGATGGAACCCAGGGGCATTCTACCTCCAAGCTACACCCCCCAGCCCTATTTTTTTTTTTTTTTTTTTGCGGTACCGGGGATTGAACGCAGGGGCGTTCTACCTCTGCGCTATGCCCCCGGTCCTATTTTTTATACTTTATTTTGAGACCGGGTCTCACAAAGTTGCGGAGGGCCTCACTAAGTAGAGGGAGAGAGAGAGACAGGGAGAGAGAGAGAGCGCCCGCGCGCCGTGCGCAAGCTGAGGCTGGCCGCGAACCCGGATCCTCCGGTCTCCGCCTCCCAAAGTACTGGGATTACAAGCGTGCGCCACCACGCCCGGCTATTTTTTATTCTTTATTTTGAAACAGTCTCACTAAGTTGCGGAGGGCCTCACTAAGTAGCTGAGCTTATTCATAAGCCCAGCTTATGAATATATTTAAAGAGGTGTGTGCAGCTTAATGTATGTCCATACTATGGAAAAATATGTAGCTTAAAAGTGCATGGCAAACTGGGCATGGTAGAGCATGCCTGTAATCCCAGTACTTGGGAGCCTGAGACAGGAGGATCTCAGATTCGAGGTCAGCCTCAGGAATTTAGTGAGACCCTCAGCAACTTAGTGAGATCTTGTTTCAAAATAAAAAGAACTGGGGCTGCAGCTCAGAGGTAGAACACCCCTGGGTTCAATCACTAGTACCAAAAAAATAAATAAATTACATAAGGGCCAAACATTGAAGTGGTTTATAATTAGGTTACCAGTAGTTTATGTCTGTGTGGATACTTCTAAGGAAAGCAGAGTACTTGTAAGTTTCATCCTCAAGTTGTTGAACTGTTTCCTACCATCCTGCTGGCTGTTAGTTACTCCACGTGGGAGGACGCAGCTGTTTAGCAAGGAGACTTCAGCCAGCACACAGCATTCAGACTGATTGCCATCTTCAGATGTCTGCAGTGCTGTCAGGGAGAGAGCAGATGTATGACAGCAGCAGGAGAGACTCCAGGGCAAGTTGCTGCCCTGGGCACACTGGGAACAGTGGTGCTGATCTGGAATCTGGTTACTGTTACTGTATAACCGTCCTCTTGATTTTTTACATATTTATTTTTTTCCTGCTGCCTTAATAAATGCTTTAATTTTTCTAATAGTTTTGATTTCTGCAGATGGATAAGAATTAGCATCCTTCTTACAGAATCATTTTGTTTTCCCATCTGAAGTGACTCCCTCCTTCTGGCACTGGGGATTAAACCCAGGGCATTCTACCTCTAAGCTACACCACTCCAGACCTTTTTATTTTTTATTTTGAAACAGGGTCTCACTAAGTTGCTGAGACTGGCATCAAACCTGCTATCCTCCTATCCTAACCTCCCAAGTTCTGGGATAACAGGCATGTGCCACCACACCCAGCTAATATGTATTTCCTTCTAAAAGGATTCTTATATTAAGAATCTTGATTAATGGAAGTGATATTTTATAATTTTCTTATTTCTTTGTATGAGTAATATACTTTGACAGTGGCATCATAATAGGTTACCTTTTGTTGAAAGTTTCATGTGTTAGGGACTATACTAGGTGTTTTATCTCATTAATCTTCATAATAGACCATTAAAGTATTATAATTTTTATTTTATAGATAAGAAAACTGAAGCTTACAACATTTAAAATTTGCCCACGGCTAAGGATGTTGCTCAGTAGTAGGGCATTTACCTAGTATGCCCAAGGCCCTGGGTTCTGTCCCCAGCACTGTAAAAAAAAAAAAAAACAAAAATAAACTTGCTCGTGTTTACAGCCAGCAAATGCCTGAACCTGGATTTTTAACCCTATTCCATCTAACTTTAGTGCCTCCCAGGGCATTTGTAATTATTCCTGAGGGGTGGGGTGACTTTGATTAGCCAGCATTCTACTCTCACCCCACTGGGGTTCATTCAAGAGAGCGCTGTTAGAACTTCTGCTGTTGTGGCCTAATCACCCTGGAATTTCCCTGTCCTCTGGATGGTGTAAGAGGAGGCGAGTGCAGCCTGAGGTTAAGGCTGCCTTACTTCCCTCAGCAAAATGAGGCCTTCCTGTCTCCCTCCAGCTGGGGGAAGCCAGAGTCCTGGGGCATCTCTTCTGAGTACCCCAGGGTGCTCTGGGGCTTCAGAGCTTAGAATGTTTGACTTGCCCATGGTTTTGAGGACTGGGTCTCTACTTCTCCCAAGCTTTGGGGTCATTGAATATTAGTCATGCGATTTCAGGTGTTTTGGCGTGCCCTGGACTCAGGGTATCTGGCATGTGTCACTGTGCGGGGTGGCCATGAGGCCCTGGGCTGTAACAGGCCGGCTTTGGGGGAAGCCATAGGCCTTGAGTGGGCCTGGCAGTGATCCTAGAGCCTGCCCTGGGAGGCTCCAGTTGTGATATTGGGTGCATGTGAAGATGTCCCAGATAATCTCAGACCCCCTGATGTTTTTCTCAGAGCTCGGGAGGGGTGAAGTGATTTGGGGAGTGACACAGGGCCAGGAGGATGTGGTGAAGGGCCTGCTTTCCTTCCCTCTTGGCCAAGAGGGAAGCAGGGCCCAGGGCCTTGGTTCTCATTATTATGCAGAGATCTGAGCTGCCCCTGAACTTTGGAACGCATCTACTAGACCAAGTGGGTGGTACAGTAGGCTGTCCATGCACATGGTTTGGTACCCAGAAACTAGGCCTCCAGGTCCAGAAAGCTCTGTTGTTTCTCTTCACATAAAGAGGGCTAGGAAGGAGAGGGAACGTGATGGCCAGGGATTACATGTGAGAAAGTAGCTCAGGCTACTTGATTCTTAATGCTAAAATAGGCTCTAATCCTTGTTTCCTTTTCGGTATTGGATTAAAAAATGTAGGGCAGGGTTGGAATTGGCTGATAATAATACCCAGGACAAATATATACTCAGAGAATTTTGGAGAGGAAATAACTTTGTAGGAAGAATTGCAGCTGTGCCAGTTATTTATGTCTTTCAACACTTGTGGTACTTGGTTTGATTTTCTGGATATATCTCTGCCTTACCCAATCAAAAGGTGTCAAGCCGGGCGTGGTAGCGCACGCTTGTAATCCCAGTACTTTGGGAGGCGGAGACCGGAGGATCCGGGTTCGTGGCCAGCCTCAGCTCTCTCTCTCTCTCTCTCTCTCTCTCTTTCTCTCTCTCTCTCTCTCTCCCTCCCTCCCTCCCTAGTGAGGCCCTCCACAACTTCGTGAGACCCGGTTTCAAAATAAAGTATAAAAAATAGTGCCGGGGGTGTAGCGCGGAGGTAGAACGCCCCTGTGTTCAATCCC